>VTPC01000712.1:60644-86692 GCA_011009095.1 Ignelater luminosus | reverse complement strand
ATGAAATATGACCATGTATAGGGTGTATCCAAACTCTGTACCAATCTATATATGGGTAAATTGATAAATATTGAGACAAAAAGTTTTTTCCCATTCCAACTCGCTTAAGAGTTATGGCGACTATTATTTCTCTAATAACTATTGACCGGATTGAGCGATTGTGTTCAAATTTTGCACATTAGTTTATTTTTACAATTGAATGAACTTCTATATATTCTATTGAGTTTGCTTGAACTTCTATAAATTCTATTGAGTTTGTTTAATGAGAAAACTCTGGTCTCGAGCAACTCCCACCTCTACCTTGAAGGATCTTTCTGTCTGCACCAGTAACTCTTGAAGTAGTCATTATTTTTAGAAGAACGGTTCAAAGCGAATTATTTCTGGCTCTTTCAGTTTTTCAATTTGAGTGATGGTTTTCGAGAAAATAACAAATCCTTATTTCCAGAAAATAGATTCATATCTAATAACTGTTGATAACTTGATTTTTTCCGTATTTTACAAACATAAGGTAACTATACATGTTATTGCTAAAAGACAACGAAGTTTTACTTCGTTTCTTTTTCATTAAGAAAGCTCAGTCGAGTTTACACGATTTCATTCTATCGTAAAAATATGCCAATGTGCAAAACTTGAACAAAATTGCTCAATCTGATCAAAAGTTATTAAAGAAAATGTAATGTCATCTTTGAGTCGCCCTAACTCTTGAACCAGTTGGCATAGGAAACAATCAATTTACTCATGGATACTATCATGTACAGATTGTTACAGAGTTTGGATATGCCCTGTATATAGAACAGCACAAAATATTATAGTTAATCGATACATAAGTAATAAACAAGTTGATGTTTCATTCAGAACAACCGACAAGTGAGAACAACAAAAGATTAAAATTAAAGAAAAACTAATATGGTTCAAATCAATCAAAAGATGTTCATGTTAAATCTTGAAAATACAAAAATTCAAAGCAGAACCAGAAGAAAGAATTAAACACTCAACCAATACCTACAATACAGTGTGTTCAGCGAGGAATGGGACAGCGCGCTATCTCGGGAACGAATGCAAATTTAAAATTTTGAAAACTTTGTTGTAAATGTAAGGTAGGGGCACATATTTTGTGATAAAAATTTTTTTTAATTAAATGCGTCACCGCCAGGTGGCGCTACCTAACTCAATTCTTTCAAATGGAATACCCTACTTTTTATTAGATTTTTGGAATTTGCAACATACTTGTGATAACTTTCTTTATAAGTGCTACCAACCTATCTGGTTTACTTTTCGAGAAAATAATAATTTTTGTAAATTTGACTAACGATTTTTGCTTATTATCTCTACAGACTACAATCTATTACATCTTTGTGTTAAATTTATAAAAATTATTATTTTCCAGAAAAGTAAGCCAGATAGGTTGGTAGCACTTATAAGGAAAATTATCACAAATATGTTGCAGATTCCAAAAATCAAATAAAAAGTTGGGTATTCCATTTAAAAAAACTAAGTTAGGTAGCGCCACCTGGTGGTGACGCATTTAATTTAAAAACTATTTATCACAAAATATGTGCCCCTACCTTACATTTATAACAAAGTCTTCAGAATTTTAAAATCTGCATTCGTTCCCGAGATATCGCGCCGTCCCATTTCTCGCTGATCACACTGTATATTGGAAAATAAACTTGTTAATTGGCACTAAAGAATTAGTAAAACGAAGATGAAGAAAGACAGTCGATAGGGCTGTAGGTAGTAATGGGTGTAGGAGTGCTTTATTGGTTTAAATTGTCAAATTATAAAGAAACTAACCCATCAAGTGGTTCCGGCCTACCTTAAAGTTAGCTCACAGAGAGAAAGTACTCAATATTGTGAATGAAACAAATTAACCAAAAATAAATTTGGTAATGACTTAAGGAGCTATGAAAACAATTTAATAAATAGAACTTTAAATGAAACAGGAGAAGTAAATAAGCATAAAGTAAAGAAAGATCAGGAAAAAACTATAAAGAAGGATTATAAACAACAAAGACACTGAAACAACATGCGGATCTGAAATAATAACCTTAGCTACCAAATCATACACATGTTATAACATGCGATCATTAAAACTTAAGTTCCCAGTAGACTGTGAGATTTTTTCGTAGGGCGTAGCTTAGACACAACACATAACCTATAAACTGATGGTTTTGCCTTGTTTCTAATGCAAACTGAGTATTTGACAGATAATTTTCCGGAATAAGCTAAGACGTGATTTTTTCTTTCATAGTCTCCTGGATACTTAAATTTTAATGATCGCATGTTACAATATCAAAATGAGGGCAGGAAAGGTACAAAATTAGCAGATGAAGCAACATGGTCACTTGAATACCAGGTAGGGACTGCTCAATAAAGTAGGTTTTTCATTTGTTCTCTTTAAAATTTTCCAAAATAAACAAAATAATAAGAATTAATAACCGGTACATGTGACCTTACAGTTGGTGCCCAAATTAAACAAAAATAAATAAATAAATAAGAATATTAAATTTAGAAAAGATGAGACTGTGGAGAAAAAAGTTGAAATCAGTATGGAAAGAACAAGTCTTTCCAGGGGAGTAAGCAAAAAGAATTTATGTACAAACATATTGTAATTAGAATTTCACAAAGAATCTAAGGTACCTCAAAATTAATTTTTTAAAGCTCAATATTCGTTAGCAAGTATACAGTGTGTCCAAGATAAGGATGCACAGCATGGGGATCTTGGAAACGGTAAGAGATACAGGGTCGGTTAAATGGGATGAAAGTTGGCTATTTATAGGACCTTTTTGTTGGCGTTTGCAAAATCTCGATATTTTAGATAGTTTCAGAGATATATAAAAAAAGCAGATTTCTCGATTTTCGTTATTATTTTTTCTTTTATTTATTTGAAGAGATATCGGAAAACTAAAGCCACTTTTCCATTGCCAATTTTTGTTGTCTATTAAACTACGCTAACCAAATTCTTGTACAACGTTTCGGTTTCGAGTAACCATCATCAACCTCATTTTTTTAAATAGACGGAAAACAATTAAAAATTGTTTTGAATAGCTCTTGTTGTCACGATTCTAATGATGTAAACATGATGGTGTTAGATCAGGTGATCGCGCAGGCCAGGGTACTGCAGAATGCATTAAATTATAGCATAAGAAATCAAAATAGCCCTATCATGTTTACATCATTCGAATCGTGACAACAAGAGCTATTCAAAACAATTTTCAATTGTTTTTTCGCCTATTTAAAAAAATGAGGTTGATGATGGTTACTCGAAACCGAAACAATATACAGAAATTTCGTTAGCGTATTTTAACAGAAAACAAACAGTGGCAATGGAAAAGTGGTTTTAGTTTTCCGGTATCTCTTCAAATAAATAAAAGAAAAAATAATAACGAAAATCGAGAAATCTACTTTTTTTTAAATATCTCTGAAACTATCCAAGATATCTAGATTTTGCAAAGCCAACAAAAAGGTCTTATAAATAACCAACATTCATCCCATTTAACCGATGCTGTATCTCTTACCATTTCCAAGATCTCCATGCTGTGCATCCTCATCTTGGACACACTGTATATTACGTTTTGTCAGTTGTACTATGTGTCTTGGGGAGATTGTCATTTATAGAGGATACCTTGGACACGGACAATCCAATAACTTCTTTAAACGTTCGTGTCCAGGGCCTAAATATTCATTTGGTCAGTAACTTTTTCACATGATCAAAACTTAACATAAACGTGTAATTAACTAGCACTTTTAAAATTACTGATATTTCTTTGTAGTGCTTTTTGTTTTAAAGTTAATTGACACATGACTTTATGGTCCATTTTTCTGTAACATTTCGGACCGTTGGAAAAGCTCCCACTGGTAGCATGTTTCGTCTTGGGAAGTGAACGATTTTATGGAATTTCTTGAACTTACTAAATGTTATTATTTTGTGTATTTATAAAGAATGTTGAATGAACTTATTACATCTTAACAGGTTTTCTAATTCTATTATAAGTGCCATTAAGTTTATAAAATAACAATATGGAAAAATCTTAATTCTTGAATATTTTCGATAAATCGCCTTTGTGCGGAATTTAAGTTTGTCAAGTGGTTTTCAGTTTTTCTTGATAATAGAAGGACACAAATGATTCTGATAATAAATTATTATCACAATTGATATATAGAACCAGGATATTATCAAGAAATATTTTACATTTAATTTCATTTCCTTAAACTTTTTTGCTGCGTTAAGTATTCTATTAACCAGCCAGAATCCAAGCAAAATTAGTTAGTAATTACTATATCAGGCTTAATATTTACAAAAATATTTATATAATTGGTATTTCTTACCACAATTAATTATTTCTGTTTACAGTGTATATTTACAACGTGGAACAAGCTAAAGTACAAGAATGAAAAAACTGTTAAAATAGAAATAGAAAATTAGTCACCAAATTGGTTAAACTAATCAGTACACCGTAAATAAATGTGGCAGTTTCGCTTCTACTTAGCTGAAATTACTCAAACTAAAAGCTTCAACAACTTCTTATCTCGTATCAAAACGTCAATCGCAGCTCTAAAATTTCTACTAACAACGATAAGAAGGACTGTTAGGTTTAATGGATTTCAAACTAACTACTTTAACTCTGTGTACGACTTTGATTAATAACAACCATCTATTAAACATAGGAAAAACGTCTAGGGGGCTCCGTAGATAAACGTTTACGTAATATGTTAAACACACCAAATTACACATGGTGTTTGTTTTTTGTTTACAGTGGCTACTGGAGATGACCGGATCCACACGGTACTCACCGGGAGCGAACACGGTTTATCCAAAACAATTAAATCCTCGTCAACGTGAATTAGCTTGATTGGGTTTGCTAATACAGGGGTCTCATGTCTGGAATCAACCAACAAAACCAATAAACACCCTTTATGCGCTTGCTTTGCTAAGTATCTCATTGTTTTTGCGCATGAAGAGCATTAACAAAATTGTAAACCATATTATATACACGTACAGGTCTCTTACTGTAAAGAGAATTTTTGTTGTGTTATTTTGTACATTAGGCTGTTCCAACGCCGATAAAATAGTTCGTTTAAATAATAGAAAGGGCTTGTATCGTTAAACGAAGAGAGTGAAAAGTGTTAAATATTTTCAAGCCACACAGAATTCGTGCAAAAGCGGGAAGAGGTAGTATAAGGAAAACACACCTACCTACTACCAAGACATTTAAAATTAATGGGCGCACTCAAATATCTCATCTGATAATCAAGAGGACGCTTAATGTTTTTGCGAAAAAAAGCTCTTCTAATTTTCTAAAGTCGTTCTATAAATCATGTTAATTTGTCTTGTGCTGGTGTTCACCCTATTTTCAGTTTTAATTTGCCCCAACAAATAATAATTATTAAGCGTTTACAAAACACCCTGCAGCAAACATGTTTGGTTTATTATGGGGAGAGGTATTAAAGCGTATAGCATTTAATGTTGCCTTATAAAACCGGCACCTAGATATTATCGAATTAACAATGTATATTATACACACATAAACGGATCAAAAACAACAAACTATTATAACAGCTAAATTCGCTTCAAAGTAAGGAATTTTCCACGACAGAAAAAGGTTTATTTACATAACAAATAATCAAGTTTCCGCTAAGTATTTATGGATACGGAATTAATAATAATTCTAGTTTCAAACTACTTATATAAAGCTACTTTACATACGTAAGCTGAGAGCTACAAGTTGTTTAGATCCTTACATTAGTTAAATCGAGTTGCAAAACAACTGTTTAAGGAAAACAATGAACCCATAATTGTTTGGATTCTCTTCAGGAGTTTCACAAGCTTTGTCTAATTTTAAATTATTGAAATTTCACTACCAATCACAAGCACGTGTCATTTCTTGTAGTTGCATAATCATTGAAAGATCATGTGCAAGGTGAAGAGCAGGAAGTCGGAACATAAAACTTTAATACAAAATAAATCAGATGATATTTTGGTTCATGGTAATTAAAAGCAAAGCGGCGAATGTGAAAGAAAGGAATTTCAAGGAAATCTACAAGCATCGATGAGACAGATCTATCAATTATTCATGAGTCTGTGTGCAAATGGAGTTAACAGCATGATTACTGAATTTGCTTTTCTCGAGGAATAATCTGCTCCTTTCTCTGCTTTGTTCTTGCTTAATCTGAATCACTAATATACTTATAATTCTGTATGGCCAATTGCGCGAGATGACTCTTTCCAGAGACTAAAATCCAACCTCATCTACTGCCTGCTCGTCAATAACTGTTTTGGATTGATTGACAACAAATAGCTTTTTATGAATGTTCTTAAAATAGTTCTTTAATTGCGTTTGCATTACTTCCTGATTTAGTTACTATTAGTCTCTTTTTTAAGGCATCTGGGAATCAAACTAGTTCTAGATTAAGATACAGCTGAGCTTGTTTCTTGAGACGATGTTGGTTAGTTTATTGCATTGGATTTCATTGTGGCATGGCACCCAAATCAGTATGAGTGAGTTTTGGCCAGTTTTTGATTTATTTGTATATCATATCAGTCTGTTGGACTTATTTGGTTTCTTATTTGTGACACGACTTTGAAATTGAGGAATAGAAGACTAGGCGTTCTACAACTTTCTAAGCTGGTTATATCTTTAGTTTGTGTTATAAGATAAATTCAGGTTTCCTATGGATTAAAATCCATAGAAATTCTTCTTCATCTTTCCCTTGACTAGAAGATGTAATGGAATCTCCTCAACTGAACTAGAAGTGGTTTTGCCTCCAGGCCTGCTAAGCAATCCAAAGTTTACACTTTGCTCAATTTTATCCTAGACTTATTTTGTTATTTAAGTATCTTGGGCCACAAGTTAAAAATGCATACCTTGCTAAGTACGGGTACCTCAACTATTTGTAGATACATAGAAAATCTAAATATCTCTATCTGAAGCTATTTAGAGTAAAGTACTTTTGTGCACACCCAAAAGTACACAGAGGTAAGTAATACGCTGGAAGACCAAATGCGTAATAGTGTTCATATAGAGAACAATCTCATTATGCCTGCTGAGATTTGTTATATTGAAGAATTCAGGTTAGGTTAGAAATGATCCTTATGATCCTATTACTATTACCTGGACCAAGAACATCTTATTGCAATTTCGTTTAAAGCGATGATAAAGCCAAACTGGAACACTAAAGTCAAACATTCATATCCGATTGGAAATCGGTTTTTTTTATTATTAGAGCTCTTTGGCAAGAGTATGGCAATTATCGATCCGGTCGAGTCAGCATGATGTTGTCCACGTAGAGACAAGATTTCATTGTCTCCATATACTAGGTGTCTACTTTAGAACCAAGAAGTAAATTTTATGTCGATTTCTGAAAAATTCTGGAACAGAACGAAGGCTTCTGCGAGTCCGACTAAGAAAGCTCATACAAATCTTCGAATCGTGTTAAACGCAAACACAGTACTGATAGTATAAATGTTGCTATCTCATGGTTTAATATTTCTGGCTAAAGTAGAAATGTCGAAGTTCCAAACAGTCTAGCTTGTTTATATTCGATTATTTATTTATTATTGGACTCGAAAATACATTTCATGTAATATTTCAACTACAGTTAAAACTGTTTATCCAATCCCCTTCTTCGCGCATCTCGGTTTTGTGCTGTTTCTTCTTCTAGTTGTCTGGCTTGCATGGCTTTACGCATCGTCTAGGGCGGCGTCTGTTTCTCCTACCAGGAAGTGTCCGCGTGAAAATCTTTTTTTGGCCATCTGTCTTCATCCACGCTCAATAAATTTTCAAACCACTTTAATTTCTTACTTTCTATCCTATTTAGAATCGATTCTTTCGCCTCCATCACATTGCGTATTTCAGTATTAAGTATTCTTTCGAGTCTTGATCTTCATGCACTTCCGCTGTTATTCGTCTATCCAAATCGGCAAAATTGCTGCCATAGCACACTGTCGACTCCACCAAAACTCGCCCAATTCTCTTTTTGTTTCTTCGGCTTATATGTTTATCCCACTAAATACTGTTTACACCCCGACTATCTTCCTTCCGTGGTGTATTCTGTGTCTAATTTCTTTTTCTGCAAGGCCGTGTTTATCAAAGATGCATTCGAGATATTTGAATTCCTCTACCTGTTGTACTCTACTACCTTCGTTTATTAAAACGTCAAATTTTGCTTCGCTGTTTATTATCAGATATTCCGTCCTTTTCAAGTTTATTTCCATTTCCCATTTTTTGTATTCCGTATATAGTCTTCTTATCATAAACTCCAGGTCGTACGCATCCTGAGTTATGACAACTTGGTCGTCAGCAAAATTTAAGTTAAACATGACAAGATGACTTCAACTGGAAGTCCCATTCCCTTACATCTCATTTTCCATTCTTCTAGTGCTCGATGTATGCATTGAATAGGATTGGGAACAGACTGCAACCCTGACGTAAGCCCTTTGTTGTTATAACAAGATTAAAAATTTGTTTGTTTTCAGGTATGTACGCTTCGTTCCCTTCATAGAGTTCTTTAATCATTCGTAATAGCTGGTTATCTAAGTCAAGTTGTTCTAGCACTTCCCACAATTTCTTTCGCGGAATAATAGTATCAAATGTCTTGTGTAAGTCTATAGATGCCAAATGTAATTCATGGTTATTCGTTATTATTTTCTCACATACTTGTTGTAAGCCGAAGAGGTTATCCGGATTTCCAGGCATAAAACCATTCTAGTCTTCACTGATTTCGTCTTCAATATTCTCTCTCACTCTTTTTTGTAGAATTTTTCCAAAAACTCTTCCTTCCTTAAATATTGATCTTCTTTCTTTCTTCTATCGGGACTTGAATAGATGAGCATATTCTATTCACGATCTTTGTCAAATTAGTTATTATTGCATCTCCTTCATATTTTATTAATTCTATTGCTATGTTTCCTGGTCCTGGCGACCGACCATTCTTCATCTGTTTAACATTTTTTTCTACCTCTCCTCGAGAAATAATTATATTTGGGCCATGTGGTTAATTTTTTTCTTCGTCTTTATGCGGTGTTTGAGCTGCTAATAATTTGCTATAGTGTTCTTCCCATTCTGATAATCCTATCGTATTGCCGGTGTTGTACTGATATCTTTCAGTTTTCCCTATTCGTTTCATCATTTTCCACACTTCTGTGGACTGAGCGCCTCCCATGTAACTTTCTATTTCTGCGCATATACTGCCCCAGTATTGATTCTTTGCTTCATTAATCTTCTGTCTTAACTGTTTGTTCTTGTCTTTATATTGTAATCTTCTTTCTTCATTTGTTATATAAGACTTTCTTTTCTTGCAATAGATTTTTAATATTCGATACTTAAAAGTAATAAAATTAAATATTATTGGTCTTGCTGCAACTTAAAATCTAACTCTCCATTCGTTCTGGTTCTTCTTCTTAGATATTTCGTACAAGAACTGCAAGTACCTGTGTCTCCACGTAACAGGCAACTGTATATTGTCATGAAGCATTAAAATCACTAATTATCACCAGGACCCTTTTGACAAAGAAAAACACGGCATTTGAATAATTTTAGCTATTAATTCTACAATGATGGCAAATAATAAACAATCCAAACTAACTAGCAGCTGTTTACTCTGGTAGAGTCTTGTATCAAAAAGTCTACGTCGACAAGGTTTCGTCGATTTAAATCACCTTGCGTACTAACCATGCACATGGCTTTCTGGTACAAGACTCGGCCAGAGCCGGCAGCCCTTTTGAACAGTTATTGTAGTGCAACCAATTCACTGAGCAACTAGTTCACTGAGTGCAAAGTTTTCGCTTTGTTTATATGGGCGAGGTGCACTGGTTATCCATCCCTGTTGTAATGGGCTAGTGTGATTTTTGATAAATAAAATTGCGTTTTTTGTAATTTTTAGTTTACATCTAAAAATTTCGATAACTCCATCAATACTGAGAACCGCCAAAATGGTCACTTTTTATTTTCGACTAATAAGGATCTAAACCTATCAAATGTATGTCACGGGATACTCTGTATAAAAATATCAATATGATCGGAGTAATTATAAAATCGTACACTACAACATGTAATTTTGTTTTATTGTCTTCATTGTCTTTTAATTCTCTAAATCGTTGAATTTCCATTTTCTTATAATACAATCTTAATGGAATTGTTGTTGTAAAAAGCTTAACTTGAAATTCAATAATTTTCGTTAGAACAGTAGGAGAAATTAAAGGAACCAGAGAATGATGATTCTCTCTGTAAACTACCCTCAAAAAATCTTTTATCAATGCAAGTTAATAATTTAAGTTAGAATTTGTTCATATATATTGAGAATTTAATCTTTAGCTCAATACTATCAAAATTATGTATGCGTGTTTTACAGTGTAATCAATATCTGAATGAGCCCATTATTACTAATACATAAACAAATGATAAACCTTAAAACAATCCTAAAACTAACAAAACGTATTAGTATAGTAAAATAAAAAGCAACTACATGCAACCAAGCAAAGCAATATATACAAAGGAAGCATGTTAAAGCTGCATATGTACAGTATATTGCAATAATTGCACTACAAATCAAATAGATATATACAGTGCGTACGGAAAATAATGGCAGTCTCATAAGCCACTTACGGGGATAGAGGCAGGTTTGTTGACCACCACAACGTCTTCGTCCAAGTGTACAATGGTGATCGGGTGGCAAGTAACGGGCACTTCATGTCTGCAACATTTGTGTAACTCATAATGCTCCAAACTTCGCTAGCTTTAAAATGCAATTGCGGATTTACAAAAACAAACGAATTTTTAAGGTGCATTTCAAAATCAATTCCTATTGTTTAATTAGCTGCTCACGCAATTATTATTAAAGAAGACTGTCGCATGTCAAAAATACTTACTGCTGCATTATTTTCATTTTGTTGTAACATAAATTAAACTCAAAACTAGTGTAGTCTTTCTTTTTCTTTTACCTGTTGATCTGTTATAACATCTGCTATGGTGAGTGTACTAAAAAAAACAATTTTCGAGATGTTTACATAATAAAGTCAGATACAAAACTATGTTGAGTTTAAGAAGATTCTTGCTCGGTCATTATTTCTTATGGAAGACCAAGAAGGCAAAAATGTTGCCAAATGTAAATTCTTATCTTGTAATAAACAAATATAGGAATGAAACTACATAGATTCATTCAAATAAAAGATATTTAGACATTAGTAAGGTAATATGGTACGTTCGTTTCTGATTTATCTCAGAGATATACGCCAAGAACAATGAACAAATTGAAACTTTTATGGAAGATCGGTGTGTGATAAAAACTAAAATGGAAAATCTAAAAAGGAATATGTAGATTGCGTTGAAAGAAGAAGTGGTTGCAGAACGCGATGAGCCATTTCATAACTACAGCGTATGTACTTTAGAGTGAGAAACAAGGCATGGTCGAATACGGTTCGATTCTATTGTCGTTGGGCATTGCTCAAGTCAGGCTTGATTTGAAACTAGACCATAAATGATAAAAATTGGCCGTAGTTCGAGAGGCATCCAACAAGCAAAGAAATCAGGAAATTGCTTTGTTGACCAATACAGTCTTAAAAGGCCAGAAACTGTCACTGTATGTTGAGGCTCATTTGATTTAAAGTCTCTAAAACGGCCCTAGTCTCTTCATGTTGACAATGTCCTGCTCAATACGCATTTTGTAATTGAAAAAGTTCTATTTCCTTAGGCTAAGTTGCGACTAAAAACACTAAATTCATTTCTATCAGAAACTTCTTCCAGAATAGAACAATATCCACAATTCAAGTCTAGAAGTTGAAGATATTAAGAATAAAAGTTGAGAAATATGGAAACTTGCAATTTCGACAGGCGGGCAGGAAGTTCATTAATGAATAACGATCGAACATAAATATCGGTAAGGTACTTCAATTGGACTTTGAGCCTCTGCCCTCAACATAAAGCCCTTTTCCAGACGTCGCACGTTAATAAAACCTTTTTTACTGAAACACTCTTCGAAGCAGGAAACAATCAATTCAATCTAGATAATAGTAATAAATGATCTATTGATAGATATTTTAAATGTATGCATAATTATGGGCAAAAATAGTGGAGCTTCGCTGATGCAAAATATCAAGACTATTTTCATTTTTGGCACTAAAAAAATGTGATCGTAGGAATTTCAAGTTTCCCAAATTATTAGAGTTGAGTTTTACTATTGCTCGTCAGATTTTCAGTCACACAAGCTCAAGCGAGATCCAACTGATTGGAAAAGTCGTGACAGCAAAAGAATGACAAATGCTGGGAAAAAAAAAATTTGTAAAGCGCTTTTGAAAAGATTCTGATATAATAGCATCTAGTATTGGCGACTAATGCATGATAATCAGGCGTTCAAGAGTTTTACAAATCTTGTCCAACGTAAGTCTGATGTGGAGAGATGTTGCAAAAACGCTTTCTTGAATTTAAGGCTCTGTTAGCGTCGTCGGCATGTAAGCCCAAAAGCAGATGGTGAGAACGTCATTTAAGCCACTTCTTATGAAATTGTTACCTGTTTGACGATTCAATTACTATTTTCTGTTTGTTCTTGAAGAGTATCTTCTTTGAGGTCTTATCTCAAAAAAAAACAGAAAATTCTACAAAGACTTCTTATGACTAAATTCCTCCTAAAACACTTTGACTAGGAATTTTCGGTTTTTCTTTGCCGGAGAAAATTCATAAAATACGTTACCATAGTCTGTAATGTAGATCAGATTCTAATGACTCAGCCTCAGCTATTGCTATTAAAATTTGATGTAAGCATCTTCCTTTGTGCCTTTCACTATTTCTTTTTAATTGTATTACTATGTCTGCAATGCTTGTCATTTGTTTTATGTCTGATGCAGATACTTTGCCTTTCAGTGTTATTCTATTTTAATTTAAGTTCGTAAGCTTCTAAAAACCATCCACGCTAAAGTATCATGATTGCAATTTATATAAAAAAAGAATTTTCAGTAGAATTAGAAGTTTTAACAAAGTCTTGTTGAGTCGTTGAAACCTTTTCTATAACTAAAATAAGATTCTAGAAAAATTACAGTAATTTCTGAAAGTACTTCTTTGTCATAAATAAACCAGAACTTTAGTATTGTGCCTTTTACAATATCAAAAATAAGAACGTTGAAACTTTCTTTGAGTGGGCTTGGTTTAGAATTACTGAAGAGACACCACTCTATACACAATATGTTTCCACAAGTGTTCTTTACTTCCTTCATTCAGTTAGTAGCACATTTATTCTCAGTTAGCCACTTTAGGGAGATTTTCTTTTTAGCAAATGCCACTTTTCATCTTGACAATTTTCTGTTTTCGAAAGCCATTATGGAGAAATCAATTTACAAAATGATTCTATCACAAAAGAGAATTTCCACGAGCAATTAAGGTACATTTTTTTTATTTAATTGAAAACGCGTACGAGGAAGAGTGAAACAATTTTAGTTTTTATCTTAGTTTTATTTGAATTACAAAACAAACGAATTTCAAGCTACGCAAATACTGTCCATACATATGGATAAAATTCCCTTATTTTCATGTAAACACTCGTCGTATGTACACACTGTTACAAATCAAACCCAGACTTTCATTACAAATAAATCCTCGACAAAATTAAAGCAGGCCCAAAAAGCGCGATACACTCTAGAAAATCGAAAACACAAAAGAAAGATTTTTCCTATGAGAAACGCTTGGTGGTGATTGCAGTTAACTTGCTGTCCCACGAGTTTAGTTCGGGCTTTCCCAACAGAGTTTATGCTTTCCCTTTTTTCTTCAAGATTTTCTCGATATATATAGTAATATACTTCGTTGCACTTTCATTAGATATTCAGTTTTTACTATTCTTTGTGTGCCTGCGTTTAAGTGAATACAAAGAAGCTCGTGCTCTTTGTAGATTTCTTTTTTTTTTTCTTTTCTCTTTACAAAAACAGGTATAATTTTAATATAAATCGGCTGATACATTTGAGAGAGCCTTTTTGTGTCTTTTCTCCAGTCTAGACTGTTTTATTTAAATATTTCAAACTTTATGGATATAAGAACGAAATTTAAAAAAAAACTAGGAGTATAATTTTAGAACAATATTTTCTAGAGTTTAACTAAACTGAAAAAGATTATCGCAAAGAAAAAGCTTTTCAATTTAAGTATAGTTTCTACTACGTAATGTTAGTAATGTCGCTGCAAAAGTATATCCATGTTGAAATTCTCACATACAATAAAGAGGTGTCACTCCTACGTGACAAAGTTTGAAAGTCTTCCTTAGCCAAATATCTAACACAATCATTTCCATCGTAATCAGATTAAGAATAAATTCTTCTCGGGCTTGTACAAAGCACCATTTGAAAATGGGTAAGTTCTTGTATGCTTTTCTCAACTCCAAATAGGGTTGTCCAATGGATGAATTTTGTAAAAACTTAAAATTGTCTCAGCAGTGTCTTAGAGGCAGAATTCGAAGCTGGTATTGCCCTAATAAAATAGGCTAGAATCGTCTTCAATACAATACTTATAAATGATAACTATGCCGTATCTATTGTGCTTTGCAATATACTCCGAAAACCATTCAATTGCAATTCAGACTGTTGGCCATCAAAATATTTAATTATTTGGGAAGTGCAAAGTTCAATTTCTAATCTTGCACTAGTTTTACCTAAGAAGGTTAATAAAACGAAGAAGACAAAACCAAGCATTTTTTATTTCACGAGGGGCACTATTAGTCCAGTCAACGAAGGAGTTATAGAGGACATGGAAAGGGGGAGAATTTTTCTCTTGAGGAATGTGTTGGGGGTAGTTAGGAGGCAAAGATACTAAAAGTCCGCGCCCCTAGCCCTGCCGCTTCAGGGGGAAAGGGGGGTGTAAAAGTCCCTCTTTTCGGTTTCTTGCTTATAACTCCGAAACAGTGCGTCGTACGGTAAGAAGTATTCTCTACAAAATAAAAGATAATTAAATTTCCTACAAGACCTTTTATATTCAATTTCTTTCTATGTGTTATAGTCTCTGAGATATTCGCCAGCGAAGATCGGTAATTTTCGAAAAACTTTTTTTTGCCTCACTTTTTTGTCAAATTTGTCCTTCTAACTGCTCAGCCTTATGTTTTACAGAAAAGTCGTCACACAGAAAGTTGTAGAGCATTCGGTTCCCTTTAGAAATATGTAATAGTTACTAATTTATCTTCTACAGGTCAGAGGTTACAGCAATTTGAAGTTCTTGGATGCATTTCGTGATTTCTCAAGAAAAGTCAATGAATGCCCAAATGCTGGCGAATATCTCGGAAACTATAACACATAGAAAGAAGATGAACATAAACAGTCTTGTAGGAAATTTAATTATCTTTTATTTTCTAGCGAATACTTCTTACCGTACCACGCACCGTTTCGGAGTTATAAGCAAGAAACCGAAAAGAGGGACTTTTCAACCCCCCTTGCTCCCTGAAGCGGCAGGGCTAGAGGCGGGAACTTTTAGTATCTTTGCCTCCTAACTACCCCCAACACATTCATCAAGAGAAAAATTCTCCCCCTTTCCATGTCCTCTATAACCCCTTCGTTGACTGGACTAAAGAAATTAAATAAGCCGTTAAGATTCGACCGTTTTGACATTTCTGATAGAAGCCCAATAGAGGTCTGATGCACTTCACCGTAATATCCAACCTGATTTGAATTCATTTTGAGTAAGTAGAGACTTAGATATATAGTTCGGGCAGACGATTGCCAAAGTACGAATTTCTAATCACCACAGATATAGATTGTAGCAGCTTCGATCAGCCTCCAGAGACAGAAAGAGTAACAGTAACAGCAAAAGGAAGAAAATGAGTAAATAAGACAACACATCACATGTATGTACTTCTGAAAAGTTTTAGTAGGATAACTTTTAGGTGAATCTACAGAAGAAATAATGAATCAGATGGGAACATTATCTTTAATGAATCTCTGGAATACCATAGAGTTGACACCGTTTAGATTCACAAAGATATATTTATAGTTTTATGATCCACTTCTGCCCGTATTTTAATTCAGGTTGGAATTTTGAATTAATTAGACACAATCTACAAAATCGCAAATAATAAATTACTGTGCAAGAGAAGATAGTAAAGATGCTTTAAAAAGACCAATGAAAATTCTAAAAGTGTATCCAACAAAAAACAACTTGATAGAATTTTATTTGATCGGTAAAACGTGGCAGAAAAAACTGAATTATAACTTTATAAGGCAGGAAGTGGTGCTATAAAAAAAGTTTAAAAATAAATTCAGTTAATAAGAATTATAATTTATAAACAATTTACTAAACCATTTATTCTATTATCGTACGTCATGTATATTCCATTATGCAATTTCACATTAAACTTTTCACTTTCAATTTAACCTCGAATAGAAAAGCAACATGATATTTACATGAACTTTGTTAATGGACTACACGTATGCAAAATTTAAAAAACGTACAGAACTTTGTACTTTACTACAATTGTGAATGTAAAAATTAAAGTAAATGACAGGGACAAAAAATGTTAAACGTTAGTTTAAAAATTTATGTAGTAATTGATTGATGTCTAAATTAATTAAAGCGACGTTGTAGTTTTCATTTATGTAAATTTGGTAACTTCGTGACTCATTCCATTAAAAAGGACGAAAAAATTAATTGCGTATCGATGTAAGACACAATTTAGTTCATAATTTAAAAAAAAAGAGTTCCAAGGTAACATTTTATTTTAAAAACATTACACACACGATATTTTTCGTTTTCAAGAATGTGTAATTCTTTCCTGCAATTACGAAACAACCTATTTAACATAAGTATGTATATATTCATCTTATAGCAGATAAAAATTTGCATTAATTAAAAGTTTTCTACTCTGCTGATTTAATTCTTCGAGAACCTTTATGTGGTATCTTTTACTCGTATTTGCAAAGAGAAAGGTTACATTCATGTGTTTTATACAAAAGTCAAATTGAAGATGGCTATTAACATTAAAATGTGACCTTTAATGGTTACTCCAGCAATTACCATAATTCAAATTATAATGCAAATTGTGATTTTCTCACATATACTTAATGTCTGATGCATACCTTCATTTTTTATAATAGATTGTAATCAATATAGCTAAGTGTTGAAATGTACTAACACCATTTGCGTAAAAATGCGAACGTCTTTAAAATATAAACAAATTTTTTCAAGAGATTCCTCCACAAACATAAACTGGTAGACAAAAATCTTTATCACACGTATTAAAAAGTTATATGAGACGGTGAATTCAGAATTGCCATAAATGGATAGATAAAGGGCTAATATGAAGTGCTCAGTAGTTCAAAGGCATATTTTTTAAAAAGAACAAAGTTTCATTAGTGTCATTATGAAGGCAGTTCAAAGTATAGTTGGTCCGAAACAGCCGGTCGAATCTTCGACAAAACATGGTCCGCTCGAAGAGCTAACACTCGGAACAAAACAAAAGTCAGTAAAAGCAAGTAATCAGCCAAGTAATAATAACTGAACATTTCCTATACAACAGCTAAATGAAGACCTTCCACACATTACAGAATCATCTTTCATCGGAAGGCCTAGTTACTGAAGGTCATATTACCAAAACACCTGCGAAAGTTATAGAAAAACGTGATGTGTGAGTACAGAGCCTATAACAATAGAATTCCGAGAGCCTGGTGCTTCTGTATCCTACTTCACATCTCAAGTCACTATACTATTTCGAAAGTGTCTGAAGCTTACCGGATAGTAGTCCGGAGTTCTGGACACCTTCGGAACATCTATCTCGTCCGTGGATACTTGCCGTTCCTGACAAATCGGTGGCCGTTGACGAAGTGTTTGCCAAAAGTAAAAACTTGCCCTAACCAGATGGCCAACTGAACGGACACCACAAAAAATCCCCCCATGTTAAGAAGAAACAGTACAGGCCAAGAACTGTGTAGCAATAAAGGAGTTTAGTCGTTACTATGCAAAACACCTGATACTAAACGTTCCCCGGTTTTATTAGCCCGGTCGTAGAAAGCAGAATTGAATCAAGTAATCAAGTTAATCCAAAATTAGCTGATCTGATTGGATAATTTTGAATTTACATTTCAATTTTGCAACCGGCCTGCAGGGTGCTATTTATTCCTTAGATCCTCGTTGAAACATTTTCAACGCTCAAGAAATATTAAAAATTCGAAGAGGAGGCGACTTGTCTAAATGACCAAGCTCACACGAAGAAGCTCTCACTTACAGTCTTTGGAACAAGATGAGAAACCCGACCAAAAGCTCGAGAAATATAAATATTGGTTGCTCGGAGCTGCGCGTAACACAATTAAATATCCCATTGCCCAAAGATGATCAAAATACTTAAATCTATTACTGGAAATAAGGGTTCAGCTCAAGAATCGAAAAGGTCGCATTTGAAGAACAACGCCCGAGGAAGTATACAACAGAAAGATTCTAGTTCAACGTTTGCCCAAAGTAGTAGCTCGAACTCCACTACAATAACATGGCTAGTGACAGTAGCATTGGAATACTACTCACATCTCTTGGGGTGACCTTGACAACAGAACAATAAGCAGCCGTTCGGGAATTCATTTCTGGTCAAAAACGAACTTCAGGATTTTGGCACAAATCTACTCAACTATAACAAAACCAACTGATTTTTATTCTAAAACCATATAATTTCAAAGGCACATACTATGTGACTATTAATTACGAAAGGTCGTGGAGCAATGGGATTCCTCAGTAGGAACACAACTATCGTATAGATGAATCTAATGACACATAATAGAGCAGGTGTGGAAATCTACGACCTATGATCTATCGAAACCGTTAGGCACCAATCTATTTATCTTCCAGGCAGAGATTCATGTCATAGATATTTATATCCAAGAATGCAAGAGGAAAAATCTAGAGGTGCTAAGATCTATATTTATTCGACATCAACGCAGCTAGGGAGTACAAGTAATCCTCAACTCAGTTGGTAAAAGATGATAAAGTTACATTGAAGTGACAAGGCATCAGGAAGTTGATCATCTATGACCACAATTATTTTGTGGAATTTATAAAATCCATCTAGTAGCAGAGGTTTGTAAATAGAAAACAGAGAAGAAGATATTCTATTGGAATGATATTCCAGATCGCAGCCATTATTTAAAAGACATCGGCAAAATGGACATAATAAACGCCGATTCTGCAAAACTGCGATTGAGAACGTAGAACATCCACTCTGCAGTTGTGCAATGTTGGTTCGTATCAAGCTAAACCATCTTGGTCTTGGAAGTGTCAAACTACTCTTCAAGAGGCTGGTGATCTACACCCAAAATCTATACTCCAGTGTGTCAAAAACTTGTGTATATTCATTGATTAATATCAGACATAGGGTTATTCGCAAAATATCTAATGAGTCGAGGTAGAAAAAGATTTTGCCGTGCCAACCAGCCCATTCACAATCTAGTGAAAGAGAAATTTCTGAAGGAGAAGATATTTCAGATAAAAGATGCCCATCAAAAAGTTAGATTGGCCGAAAAAATCCAAAAGGCAAGATGCAGATACACCTAAATGTGAACTTTAAGCAGAGATGTTGTTTCTGTTGCAAAATGGCGTTTATAAAATATAACGTCTCTTCAGCCAAGAATGTAGAATTGCTACCACGTAATGAGAAAGAAGAAAGATTAACGGAAAGGCCTAGTAGCACACCATACTAGGAGTTTCCCGAATCCTCATTCACAACATGTACGAGGTATGATCAAAAAATACGGTGAATGACTTTTTATAGCAGCAACTGCTGAAGTTACACCGATTTGAAGTAATAAGCCCGGTAGCCTGATCCTTTGAGATCGACAGTGACAAGTCGGAACAAGTTGTGACCTGTCAGTCGACTTCCAGAGCAGGGAGAGTGAGGTTGTGTTTACCATGTCTGTCGCGCATCATGGATTTCAAACAACGCGTGAACATTTTGTTTCAAGTTGCAAAAGAGTGCTAAAGAAGCTCATGAAATGTTAAAAGCAATGTAAGGCAATAATTACAAGTGGTAAGAGCGATTTAAAAGCGAAATGTGTCTGTTGAAGACGAGTAAAGTAAAGTTCTTCGACCTCCAAAACAGACAAAAACGTGCAAAAAATTGCAAAAATGGTTCGTGCAAACAGGCGATTGACTATTCGAGAGCTTACTGCAACGTTTTCAAAACGATGTAGGGAGAAAGAGACCAGACGTGGTTTCCTCCTGCATCATGACAACGCGCTGATTCGTGAGTTTTTGGAAGAAAAAAGGTTCCTGTCTGTCTTACTCTTTAAATTTAGCACCATGCGACTTCTGGCTCTTCTCAACAAAAAACCTTGCTGAAAGGAAAACGTTTTGACATCATTCCAGACATTGGGAGGGCCACGACGGAGCAGCTGAATGCCCTTCCGAAAGAAGCCTTCCAGAAATGCTTCCAATCATGGAATCACCGTTGGGATAAGTGCATCGCTAGCCAAGGAGAGTACTTTGAAGGTAATGAAGTCAAATTTGTTGTAAACTCATTACTTTGTTTTTAATTAAATTATTCACCGCATTTTTTGATCATACCTCGTACAACAAAAGAATTGGAACGATAAACAATGCTGTGTTACGTGAAGTCTTTCTTTACAAATTCTTTTTCCTGTCTAAAAACAAATTAGTGGAAGGGTAGTAAATAATGATTGATCTCCAGTTCTGATTCCATGGCAAAACGATCTGCAGATGTGGGCAGTAAGAAAGTATCAGGTTTGAGACAGATCGAAGGTTCAAAATAGCAAGAATTATTAGATATTGTTTGAAGTGAGATGTGTGATAATAGAGAACTGGAATGGATGAATGTCAAGATAAAAAGAGTTATTATTTACGACAATCTCCTGGATATTATTTAGATTTGGTGGCTGGACAGAAATTTGAGTAGGACGATTGCAGCTAAACTTTAATCTAGTCTACCTGTAAAGTTCCAGCTAATAAGCTTAGTATTTTTAGGCAGACCATTCTTACATATTTGCTTGAGCCCCACGCGAAAGTGAAGTTAAACAAAGGATTTCTTATCTGACTTGCTTGCCATCCATATCTACTTACGGTTTCTAACGGTTCTGGGCTTCATTCACTGTAGCTATCGGAGAGAGAAAAAGGAAAAACAACAAAATAGAAAATAAATAGAAAAGTTATGGTTAAAAGCCACAGGTGTAACAAGCACAGCGTTGTCAAATTGCACTGTTTCTGTTTCACGTTTAGTACAGCCTCAAGATTGAATTCTGGAATTATTTACGATTTTCTTGCAAGCAAATGTGATTTTCTGATATTCCATTAAACAAGTCATGTAGACGGTGATAGATAATGTTTGATTCCAACCAATATAGTAAAGTTTACATAATTTTAACAAAGATTAATAGAATAATGAATGAATTAAATAAGAAATGACAATACAAACTAATCTAGTACTAAAAGCTTAATATATTCTAATTGGAGTTTTACGGGTGGTCCAAGTTACAATAAAAATAACTTCTTGCATAAGTTACAAACGCTAAGTATTAATGATGCTCGTTATATTTTAATAACAGTTACACAAATATGTGTTATTCTAGAAAGTATAGCAATTGCAGCAGTAAGTAATATTTTGAAATATCTAAATGCTTTAGAATTGTTGTTACAAAATTAAACTCTCAAGTCGGTTAATTTTGCGAAAACCAAGTAATAGTACAAAATAACTATGGGAAACGAAAGTATAGTAATACAATACGCTAATTATTATTTTACAAAGACAAGCAATTAATCTTTAGTTGATTTTAGAATGCACCTTAAAATTCAACGTATACGTATACATTATTAATACATACATCCTAAATGAAATCGACATCATACATTTAAAAAATATACAGAAATTATACAAATTTGTATATATATAGTTAGTACACAAGAAAGTGTCTAGTTGTAACAAAAAAATTAAAAAAAAAAACGAAAAACTTGGGGTTATTTTCACAGTTAGCTAGAAAAATTTCCGAGCACAAACCATAAATCAATTCAATCAGTTTTAATTACAAACTCGCAAATTATCTGACACGCACAAAAAAATATTGACACATTCAAAATGAGAAATTTTATCACGAAAATGTAATCACAGCAACAAAATTTTAGTATGATACTATATAAATGATAACAACGCAGTGATTTTATTCGCGTTCCGTTTTATTATTTGGATACATTTCCCTTGTGTATGTTCCTCATCAACACTACCATAACTTCGTTAAAGACATAATATTACGACCTTATACATACATTTTAGTGAAATAACTAGATTTCCGATTTAATCTGTACTAAAAAATATAATCAATTATTATTATTATTGTTATTCTTAACGCAATAGATAAAGTTAATTTTTAATGTTATCTGAAAACTGTAAGTAATTACTAAATTAGTTAATGTCAGAATTCATTTAAAATTAATTATTGATGTAACCTAAATATAGGTAGAAATTACGTTACCGAATCTTAATATCAAATATCTACAGAAATCGAAAACCAATAACTATGTAGCTTTCAATTTAATTAATTTGTGTAACCCAAATGTACGTTTGAATTTCGTAGTTTTGACCTTTACATTGATATGCCGATTTCATTAAACAAATACCATTAGAATCGGTTTTAACTTTTAACGTAAATAAAAATGTAAAAGTCAAAATTAAACAAAACACAAGCTTTTCGTGTGATTTTTTCCTATAAAGAATATAATAATAGTAAATACCTGTGAACAACATTAGCAAGCAGGTCGTTGTGTTTGAGCTTATAATCAGTGGGGACCTTTTCGTAGTTGACTGTTAAGGTGCCGGCTCGTATACATCTTTCGTATTCTTCAGCAGGATGTGCCCTGAATTCTCTAGCGAATACGTCCAATATTCTTTCGCCTACCCATCTTCCCTTCGTGAACGTTGTAAATGTAAAATAATAGGGATAGACTTTTCGTAGGCCTGAAAATAAAGAGAGAATCATTTAGTTTATTAGAGAATTGATGTTAAGGTGTAAAAGGGGAATTAAATAGCCGAATGGGGTACTTTAAAAAAATCCACGCGAGGACAAAAAGAAGATTAATACAATAGATAAAAGTGTTTTCCTTTGGATTTCTTTCTAAATTTAACCGTGACAGTTATAAATTTACTCTAGCAAAGCAAAACCAATCATCCAAACAACCCAATCCATAATGCCAATGCATAGTTAAACAATAATAGTTAAGTGAAGAAATTACCGCCAAAAATAGCAAATAAAACTTCCGATTGTGCAATCTTATCACTTAAGTATAAATATGCCCGAAAACACTTCCTAGAAAAAAAATGCACTAAAGTAAACTAACCTAACTTAATCCAGCCTAGCCTAATCCAATTTTTAAAAATCTGCATCAACTGCAAATCGACTATAGAGGCATGCTCGTAATTAAGCAGACTTTAATTTGCCCTTCTCCAAGTTGCAATTTACTAATGATATCTAACTATAGTAAATAACATCATTTACAGTGAATAATTGCAGTTAGGACTTCATCTTAGTTATGAAAAGAATATTCTGGAAAAGATAGTCAGAAAAGCCCTCTCAAGAGCGTTCACTCCACTTGCTAGAGTTCTTCAGGGATTAATTCTTTTTCCAATTCATTTCCTTTTGTATTACTTTGATATCCTCTAGCTACAACAATCAAATACTCATATGGTTCAGTTTGCAGACGACACCGCTCTCTGGATGTTTCCTCCGGAATACGGCATCGGCTGCAGGATTTTCTACTGAAGAGTCTCCCGGTTGAAGACTTTTTTTTCGATATTCCAAGACTTGGAGTTCCCCTTTTGACTTCTCCGTTTCAGTTAAATACCTGAGATCACCTTTTTATAATAATAATAATAATAATAATAATCTTGGTGCTTTGTTCTTCCAAATCCGCTCCACACATATAACGTTCTCATCCGACTTGTTGTTAACAACAGACTCACTTGTTTTCCAACCGTACCCCGCAGTCTGATTTAGTGGCTCTAAAGTAAGGAAAAGGCCATCTTCTGGAAGATTTTCGGCCCCGCTGGATGCACGCCTCGAATTTGTGAGGGGTCGCTACGTGACGAACACAATTGACCAAGATCCAGGTACTTCGCATCCATCTAGGAAACTGTTTAAAGAAACCTCAATCTAAAATGAAGTTCCCTCTAGACATCTTTCTACAAAACACTGAAGATCCCCGACTGGCCTCGAGGATATTCCATAGCTTATCGCCAATACACCTATTCCTGTCATTAATTCAGACACGTCCAAATAATAATCGGGTCCACTCACCTAAACCAAAATTTCATTTCCGATTACGAAAGTAAATAGCATCGATTCTGAACGTGCTTCCGTAGTTTGTGGAGCTCCTCGGAACACCCTTGACGTCCCTGGGTGTTTCTGTAGAAGTCATGCTGTCATCTGGAAAAGCCGCGTCTGTTTCTTTCTTTTCCTTTTTGTTCGTCACGCTCACTATTCGTTGTTGCAGTCAACTAATTGACAAGAAGAAGTTACACCTCCAGCCTGTAGAAGTTCATGCGTTGGCATGTTATTTTAGAATTTTATGACAATTTCATAATTTCCTGAACATATTTGGTTATTTGTATGTTTATCAAATCTTTAATTGAAAGTATTTGCTAGTTTATCTTGCATAATGTTTAATTTAAAACACGCGTGATCCTTCAAAGAGCATTGCTAATCACATCTTCGTTCTTTAAATTTCCTTATGCTGACTACAAACGCTGTCCCAGGTCAAGTCTGCTTTAAAATAGGCTAAATTACATTTAATCTTTCATTCTATCTGAGGGTATGTCATGCTTAAAGATGATTCCTGTGTAACTCCGTCTTTTATGCGATATCGGCAAGTTGTTTGTAGAAACGCAATTTGTGAAAGAATAGCGTGGGTTTTAGTTAAAGGCGAATATTCCAGTCTATTAATGTGTTAATTGTTTTACATAGTAAATGCAGACAATGCATATCTTGATACTTCGTATTAAAAGAAAGAAGCCTGGTACTACTAATTTGAATGCGTTTCTGTGTTTTTCCGGACGCAGCTGCAATATTGAAACATATTTTCTTGGTCGGTCACAAGTTTCAGCACGAATGAAATATCCCATTGTGTCAGACAGGGGTGGTTGTTTTGTCAGTTAGTCGAGAATACTGTTGTGACTTTGTTTAAATAAAAGTACTGAGACTAGGCTAGTATAATCTCTCTTGGTAAGTTTGAAGAGAGCCCAAATACACTGCTATCAAAGCGTTTTATATTATGTATGAAGTGCTTTCTGGTGCAAAGCCACACAAGTGACATTCTCAAGTGATATGTGAGGTTCTTTATGGAGTTTCTATCTTAATTCATACTAGATTACCGGTGAACCCCTCCATCTCCGACGTTCGAGCTGCTGCGAGCAACTCCATTTCAGTCTGCACAGGCATAAGGCCAGTTTTCCTGATTTTAAATGAAATAATCACTTAGGACGGGGGTTGCGCTTCGGATTCCATCAAGTTATCCACATCGGACTGAAAAGAAACTTTCACAGTCTCCACTTCTCGAAGTAAAGCAGAAATCTCCAATGACTGATGAGGATGAAGAGGATTGATAGATTATACTAAGGGTAGATCTTTGGAAAAATTGATTAGTCGATTCAATTAACTCTAATGAATGTTAATTTCAAAATCAAAGAAGAACGTGGTTGAGTTCTTGTGGATTAGCAAAATTCTGACAATCGGATAAGATTTAAATTGAACTTCTTAATCAGAATCTAAACTTCATAGGCAGCAAGATGACTATTTTGGATTTCACACATTTAAGTATAAATTGCAGGAAATTATTGTACTTTCCTAATTAGCCATTTTCTACGTCAACACCAAAAAGGCATTATATCAACAGAATGCAGTACTGTTTTTCCTGAAATATCATGCCTCATTTAAAGCTGACTCTATTCAATTTTCCTCTCTAATGCTACTCTTAGTCTGATAAAGACTGAATTAGTTTGGATAGATAAATTTAATTTTTTTTAAATTCTGCTCAATGCGGCTCTGAATTATTACGAGAGAGAAAAATATTATTTTGTGGAAATAGAGAAGGATCTCTGCAGCAAGTCGATAAAAA
>VTPC01000712.1:28176-60244 GCA_011009095.1 Ignelater luminosus | reverse complement strand
TATTTATAAAGTCGATGTTTTTCTTTATGGTTCGTTCATGTTAAATTTTGATAATGAGAATTCTTACTATCTAACAATTTTGTCAACTTGTTCTTGTTTGACGATTTATTTATATAAAACTTGAGATCCACGATTAATTAATTGCAAGACACCTGCAGGTGCTGAATTCAATTCAACTACCGCTATTATTTATATTTTTCATATTTTAATGTTTATGCTTCTTTCATAAATGACCAATGAATTTTATTGTAATATTTGCGGACGATTCATTGTATGCATGTTTACCTTGCTTTCATTTTACATTGCGCTGGATTGCTGAACCGTAAATATTATTAAGCTTCATCCGGTCGCATTTACTGTGTATATGTTTATATTTGGTGCAGTTGTTTATTTGTTTATTGATGTTTATTTATGTGTGTATATAAGTTGTCCAACAGTGTGACCTCGACGGCTGCAACCTGTTTATATATTTTCTTTTCTATAGTATGCCAATATATGTATTAACTTATTTCGATCTTTTATTGAATTATGAGCATACTTATTAAGCATCACAGGAATCAGCTGTTTCGGAATCCAGTGGCGTCGATATTCTCATACGGATTCATTATCTTAAGTTCACATGGTGAAAGTAAGTATGTACATAGAGTGCAGTACCATCTCCAATTAATTTTTTGTGTATCATTCGAACCTGTGGTTCGACCCTGGCTAACATCTTGCCTACTGACCTAGATATGAAGATCAGCTGTGGGGTCTTCTATTCGAAACTAGGTTACCAACATTCTACTACGGCTGGCGCCCTCTGAATATCGAAACCCCTAAGGTTACCGTATCGTTTGCCCTAAGCTCTCTTAGCTCACGAGCCGTCTTCGACTGTATGAAGGCTATCGATTTTATGTATGGTTCCACTACCGATGGGTCACTAACCCCAGTTTAATCCGTATTAAACATCCTACCAATAAGGTCCAATTACAAAAACTTACGATATGGAGGGACCACTGTCGCAGCATTCATACCTGAGCCGAGAAAAGTGTAGGACATCTTTTGAATTTATTTAGTCATTTTATATAAAAAGAAACCTCGAATTTAGTAAAATAAAACATTAAGTACACATCTTAAATTATAAATAGTAGAACTCAATTGTCCTATCGAGATTATTTAAATAAAATAATTCTTTTCGTCGCTACGCTGTGTAGAATGCACTAATTCTCAGAATAGTTGAAAAAAGTACCTTTTTACCTGATTTTTAATTAAGTTTTATAATTCCTACATTATTTTATACTTGCAAGTGAGGACATTTATTATACGCACTTTTAAGTGTTACGTCTTTTACTTTACACTTATAATGTCTTTATATTTTGTTTATATAATTCATAATCCAAGTAATAATAAAGCGAAATGACCTGTAAAATCTCATAATAAAACACAGAAATTACAAAAACCTTCTTACATTATTATACCGTTCTTTAAGTTATTTTACTTTCCCTCTTTGTGCTCCTTCTGAAAGATTTATAATATCCCGGAAAACGAAAATTATTATCACGAAGTTTCCAGAAAAGTTAAAGCCGCCCACGAAACAAGAATAGAAGACCAACGAATTTAATGGCGTTATTTATTTTTTAAAATCAGACTCTTCTCACAGTAAAGGCGATAATCCAAAATCAAATAAATCAGGTTAAACAACACCCAAGCACGTAAACGTCAAAGTTTATACAGCTCCTGTTTTCATCCTTCGAGCGCGAACGGTTCCAATCGATAACTTAAAACTTGATTCCGGATAGGAAGAAAAAAAAATGAAACTAATTCAGATTGCTTCAATCGAAAAACAATTTAAAAAGCATGCTTTAGTTAAATTACAAGTCCCGACGAACAGCATGGCACGTATATATTGTTGTAGTGCTGCCATCCAACATGGTTTGGTTTTAAAAAGCTTTCTCATGGTGGTTGAATGTGGAGTAGGGCAATTTAACTTAGCTGCAGTAAAACAAGCAGTAAATTCGCTAACCCGACATGCAACGAAATAAGTGCACAAAATTGGAAAACACGAAAAGGAATAATATGCGCAATAAAATGTTCTCGGTGTAAAATATAGGACGGTTTTACTTTCGGAGATTTATATTTGTTAGGAAAGTAAAGTGCTTCCTGGATATTTTTTTTAAAAAGTCCAGTCCATTCGCTAACATTTGATTCTAAAGGTCAACAAATTTTAACAGTTGGCTAGAAAAAATTTATTTTAATGTCAAAAGCAATTTTCTTTTATGTATATCTACAAAACTAAAACAAAGCAAATTGCTAAAAGCATCTCAATGTTTGAAGAAAAAAAAAAGGTTTCGATCCAAAAAAAGGTTTGCTTGCTTTATTAAATAAGTTTGGATTTTTATAGAAGAGTGGTGGCAACAAAGAAAAAAAATATACAAGATAAGATTTCCTACAATAATCATGTTTGTACTTTAATGATGAAAATGCGAGAAGGGAAAGGGAGAATTTTTGAGATTAGCAATGCAAGTATTACTACGTGAGAAGCATTATGTAGGTGCCTGTAGAAGCCTTAATTTGTTACGTATCTACCATACCTCTAAAGTAATCTGCCTTAATCTTTAAAGAACCTTTCTCTCGCAAAACACTTCCATCACAACAAAATAAACCCTAGACGTGCAAGCTAAATTTAGATGCAATTAAATTAATTACTTCTAGATTGATTAACTAAGTGGATTGATACGGGTTAGACATTAGTCTAGTGAGATTCGACCCTGGAGCTTAAAATATTTATTTGCGATCCCAATGAAATTTGTCATTTTAAAAATTGGTTTTGCGATAAAATCTTAAATAATTCTTTCTGAATAACTTTAAGTTATATACATCATAGTACAAAAATATAAACAATTGAACGGGTCATTTTAAGGACAAAATCTATTTTGAAAGATAAATTGCTAAAAGGTGTATTTTTATTTCACAATCAATACGTCTCATTAATTTTCAAATCCATGTAATCTACAACGTTCTTTTTCCAATAAAGCTCCAATAGATTGCATACAATCGTAGTTAAATTTTGTCATTATTAATCTTGAACATATTTAAGGATAGAAAATTCTTGTTATTTTCTTTATCATACGAAAAATTTTTTATGTGAAATAAACTGACAGATGATATTTGAGAATTTGTTTTTTCTAATTTTTCATTCTCTTTATTAATTATTAATAGTATATTATTCGACGAGCACATAATGCCCATTATGTGCGAGTCGAATACGTTTTATCTAAGATTCTAACACTTCTGAGGAAGATCTGGCGGTGGACTCCCTAGTAAATAAGCATTCACCCCTTATAAATAGGCAACCAACAGTACAGCATCCGAAGCATTTTTGTGCATCGGTAACTAACTAAGTTGCCTTTGCAGTTGTTTATTATTTTCACATTTCTTTGTTTCCAAAATCAAAAATTATAACTTGTGGTGTGTAATTTAGTGTTTTCTGTGTTTTGCAATGGAAAGTGACGAAGATATTTCTTGCGAAGGTTTATTTTGAAGAACTGGGAAATAAATATAAATGTTCTTCACTTTGGACGTACTATTCCATGTTACAAAGTACGCTTAACGTTAATCATTATATAAAGATAGAGCAATATAATAAATTACGGGCTCTGTTAAAACGCAAAGGTAAAGGTTACAAATCAAAAAAGGCAAGAACTCTCAGCTCAGAACAAATTCACTCGTTCATAATGCAAGCTCCAGACGAACAAGGTACGTATGGCATCACGGATTCTAAGTTCTTAAATAATTTTTTTTTCTGAAGGTTACTCTAATCATGGGAATAATGGGGGCATGTCGGGCACAAGAACTTCATAACATGCATATTGAAGATTTAAAAGACTTAAACGAAGCGTTTTTAGTGACTAATACCTAATACAAAGACAAAAATCATAAGAAGATTCACCGTTACTGATCATTTCTATACAATCTGTAACAAATATCTGCATTTACGACCAGCGGAAGTATCATCTCAAGCATTCTTTTTAAATTATCAGAAAGGAAGGTGTAGTACCCAAAGGATTGGCATAAATAAATTTGGTGCCATGGCGAAAGAAGTCGCAACATATTTGAAGTTACCAAATCCAGAATTGTTTACTGGACACACATTTCGAAGATCTTCCGCCACTTTATTAATTGATGGAGGAGGAAATATAACGGATTTAAAACGCCACGGGGGTGGAAAAGTACTTCTGTTGCAGAGACTACATAGATGAAAGTCTTGGTAACAAAATGGCAACTGTCACGAAAATTATCAAACATGTGAATAATTCTGAAGCTGGACCGTCCATAAAACCTAGTGCAACAATCGAAAATCCTTTTGTAGAAGATTGCTGTGCTAATATTGTAGAAAACTCTTCTACTGTTAAGAATAATGTAAGTTTCGGTATGAACGGCACACCTGTGCAATTTTCAAACTGTATCTGGGAACTTTACTTTCAATTTTTTTCCTAACAATAAATAGTTTGAGATTATAACAATTTCTATTTTTTTTATATCTATAAATAGGCAACCAAGAAAACACCGCCAGTGAATAAAATCCACACAATTCACTAAGTGTTTTATGAGTATGGTTACATCCCTATGGTTACGCGTATAACGACTATATTATTGAAGAATCGTAAATAAATGTTATAAAATCTTAAAACAACAACACAAAATGTTTTTCCATCACTAAACTATTTCTTAATTACGAAAATTCAATTTTTATTGTTAAACTGCTAGAAAAGAAATTAAAAACAACACAGTAATCAATCGAGTGCACCACGTTGGGCGCCAATTCTATGAAATGCTATTCATTGTGTTGCAAATAGATTCTACTATCGTTTCCAAAAGAGAAAAAAAGTTGGAACACATAACTAATACAAATAAATTGAAATAAAACAATCGAAATGATGTCAGTACAAAATACAAAACAACATACAACAGACGTATTGGCAAGAATACGTCCATCTTGGGGACATCCAAAACAATTGTCTTAATTCGTTTACGAGAACGGTTATGAGATGACAGCTCTGGTTTGGTAAATAATATATGTTCTATCAAAAATCTTTTCCCTAGCTATTAACCTAAAATAGTTCTCAATCTTCCAATGCTTGTTAAACCATCGAGTCAATGTTTCATTCTAACCAAGATTCTTTAAGGTTGAAACGCTTCCGAAAGAACTTGAACTTTTCCCAAAGGTCACAATAATAGCACTAGTTGGTACCATCCCATACCACACACTTTTATGCCATTTTTGTCAATGATACACACATTGTAACAAAAATATTCAAAGATTTTCTTTCAGGTTCTTAAAAATGATGAAATGTTTGTTACTTTGGATAGCACAACATCAGACCAAGTACTGCTTATAGCCTTTTCAACCTAACAGAAAAAACTTAAAAATTGTAATAACATTTCGAGGCATCAATCTTCTGTTTTAATACCTTTCGTGCCTTCCTTACAACCTTTGGTTAAAAAAAAACCTGAATTTGAAAAGCAACTTTTGATTTGGCAGAAAAAATCAAAATTCCTCACAGATTTAACAACTGCGACTTCAAGAAAAGAAATCCAGATGTGGTACTAAGAACTCCTGAAGCAACAAGCTTGATGCGTGCTACAGGTTTCAATAAACCTCAAGTCGATCGGTTTTATGACCGTCTTATCAAACTAGCTCCTCAAATGTACAATGCTGATGAAACAGGGCTCTCCACTGTCCATAAAAATGATAAGATATTTTCAGGTTGGGAAACTCAACTTCAGCCACTTGACCGAGTGTTTTTCAAGCCTTTTAAGCAGGCTTACGGATCAGCAAGTGCATCATAGATGTGTCAAAATCCTAGTGCTCGACTTACAGATTATGACGTTGCTGGGCTTGCAGATATAGCATTTACCAAAGCTGCGCAAAATGGCTTCCGCTGCATGGGTATTCAGCCTTTCAATCGAGACGTTTTTTCAGACCTAGACTTTTTGGGCTCTGCGTTGCTTGATATTCCGGCTGAATGTAGATCTCACCAATCAACAATCCAGGTCCCTAGTCCTGCAGTAGTACCTGAAAATGAACCAGACCATCAACTAGCGCTCTATCTGTGACGTCAACTACCTTTCAAGAAGCTGTGGCAAGCACGAGCGTTGATGTTAAAAGAGTTAATGATGCCTTCAAAATTTTGTCGCCTCTTCCAGATGCCTCAAACAAAAGACTGACTGCAAGAAAAAGAAGAACTCACAAAAGCGAGATTTCGACATCATCACCTTACAAAAACGAGTTAATAAAGAAGGCTCAAGACCCTCAACATTTGGCAAAGGTCAAGAAAAACATGGAAACTCAAGTGAAAGCACTGAAAATCTATCTAATGTAACTTCAATATAAACTAGAAAATCAAAGTTAATTTCTTAAGGTTTTCAACTGATGCTAGTAATAGTTTAAGCTGTTAAAGAGCGAAAATGAGAGAAATACTTCCGGTTTCCTTGCTGGACGATCTTCTCGTTGGTTTTAGACTAAATATCTATGCTATACAAGCCAAATTGCGGTGTGTTGTATTTGGCACAGCTTAAAGAGGAGTTAAAGGGAGTGCAAAAGTGGGGTTTCCATCCGGACGTTGCCCGAAAGGGCTGAGACAGACCCACCATGTCTAATTTGGAGCTCATTGAAACATTGCCTTTCAAATCCACGCCCGTGACGGCATTGCTACGCTACTGCCAGCGGCGAAGCCTCTGTGAATAGGTCGACATTGTAGTCCAGTGAAGGTTGTGAAAATATAATTCACACGTTAAGCACGGGAGTAGAACGCCAAAATTGAAGCCCCTGGACCCAAAACTGTTCTTTTTTTAAAATTTAATTTGTTTTTGGTGCAACATCGCTAGGAGGAGGGGTTTTCGTTCAAAATTTTGTTTTTTCTTGTTTTTCTATAATTTTTTTTGTGGTACAACATTTGTACCTCGCCGTCTATAGATTAAAGGACCTGTTGCAAAACAGTCAGCATGCAAGTGTTTAGTGGTCATTACCCCCGTTCTTCGGGCTCATTCGGTACAGCTTCGAAAGCTTTATCTACTGAGCAAGTATCATTACTTTCTGTTTACTCATTTCTGACATGCAAGTCAGGGTTTCGAGCGTTTGGTGCCGTTTTTGGGACATTTCTTTGTTTGTAAAGAGTAATAATGGTTAGAGCAATAGATAGAGCTTTCGAAACTCTATTGAATGAGCCCAAAAAACGGGGTGTCATGACTCCTAAAAAATATGCCAATCCTTTCGGAACAGGTTCTTTTGTGTGTATGGAAAAACTCGACAACGTGACTTAAAATTACCGGCCCAAAACTAGAGATGGGTCACTAGAACGGTAGTTCAACATTTCCCATGTATTTAACACGTCAGCGTGGTTCGTTGAGAAATTCACGCCGTCTAAATGCTCAGTGTGGGCGTGATTTTATGCTAGACCTCGCCGTCCCCAAGTCCTCACGAATCGTGATACATTTTCAATACCACGCCATGCTTAACGTGTTCAATAGGAAAGGAGAATGGATAAGAAACAAACTTTGTCTAAAGGCGCCAACAAGCTTTGAGCCGATCATGGTTTAAGGTAATAGAGCTATTTTTGGCTCAAATTATTGAATTACCCAAACTATGTTACAAAGTTACGGCATTAATGTTTCTTTGAATGAGATTTCGAGTCAAGCTGCTGCAGCGAGGGATGCTCCGTCATGTTCAGCGTCATGGTAGAAGCGCCCCTTAGGAAACAGATTAAGTCACAATTCTGGTCAGACTATTAATTATTCAAGGTTTACAAGAGAAAACCAAGCTGGTAATTCTCTTTGCTTTTGTATTTCGACTGTTAGATAGACTTGGAAACTGCCCATGTTTTACAAGAAAGCTCTGCAACCCACCCGAGATCAAAACCTTCTCGATGTTTTGTATTTAATTTGCAACAAACTGTACAACTAATATGATAGGACTACGGATATTAGATGGTTGACGCGTTCAGCTTACTGGTAGAAGCAGAGAGCTTGATTTTCGTGCATTATTATTATTATTATTAAAGAAAAGATTGTAACAGTAATTATCATCACGATGCTATTTGAATTAAGAAAAACCTGCTTTGGTTAGGAATCCTGACATATCACTGGTGTTTAATTCTTAAATTACTAAAAGACATAAAATGCTCTTAAAAAGGTATACATAATTTTACGATACTGAAAACATGTTTGGTGGAAAATTTATTTGTTAACTTCAAAAAGCAAATAAAAATTAACGATAACTGCAAAACCCAATAAAAAAGTGTTATTTAACTTCGCCAGTTAGTACAACATTCAAGTGGAATACACAAAAATTAAAATTTATTTATAGAACTTTACTGATTAGGCCTTTTAAAAGTTATCCGTTAAAACTCAACAAAAAAAAGAGTAGCATTCGAAATTTTATCCAGCAGAACTTTTATTGGATGGAATTGAACGGTTATCGCGATGAAAATGTTTAATTTAATTTGCAGTTCGAAATGAGATAGGTTGCAATTCGAGATCTATTATTAGTATTGCAGAGAGATAAATTAAAAGCTGAATGATACTACACGGTAGTTACTTTTACTTTTACGTAACTAAATACGGAATCTACGTACGTAAGAAACATTTGAACTGGTAAATTAAATCAGTGATAATGAAAAGCTAACATAACACTAGAGGTAGCAATAAAAGGAAGTCTAGGTTAATTCTTACATGTTAAGCGCAATATTCTATGTAATTTCTATGTACGAACTGATACAAGAATGATTTCTGTTGCCAGATATATGATACAAAACTAAAAACAAAGCAGGACTATTTGCTTATAAAATAGTTCTCTGAGGTTACTGGTATCGCACATCCTCACAACAAGAATGTATTTTGAAGGAAGTGCGACTTATGAAAATTAACTTTCCGGAATCAATTTTAATAAATAAAAATAAATTTGCACATTGTCTATCTAATCTGGTTTCTTATTTGATATTAAGTGTAATTTCTTAATAAACCTTTCTCATAAAAATTTGATAAACAAATCGTCGGTAGTTTCATTAATGATGAATTAAATTAAATTCTTTTGAATTTTAAACTTTCGTTGAATTTCCTTTACTGTTTCGGTGCAAAACTCATTTACAGGAATGGTGCTCAAATAAATACAACAAACAAAGAACAAAAAATTTAAAAATCAACCACCTTCATAGTCTCGTGCTAGTGCATCAGGCTTTGTCCAGTGGATATACGCTGCGATCTGGTGTACCACAAAAATCCATTCTTTTGCCCTTCTTATTCATTTTCACTGTCATGACATCCCTCTCCCCGAGGATCCGACGCCCGTCTATGCCAATTAGCTAGCCCTATGGAAAAGGGACCAGAAATCCTGGTGTTGGTTTCAAACGTAGAACATCAGATCAAACCAACATCATCCTTACACAATAACAGCCAGATTCAACCAAGAAGACATCTGTCTAGAGCTGAAGTGGAGCGACTAGCTGAAGCACGGCTTGAACATCGTTCAGCACAGCAGCGGCTTGTCCTCTAGACTCAGCAGCGGCATTCCAGGCTACTACACACCTATAAAACCTTCATCAGACGTGTGATTGATTACCGATTCACCATTTTCTCCACCGCGCCATCATATACGTTCGTTAGAAAAGGAGGACCATCTGCAGGATGCTCTGCTTGAACGCTATCACCCTTCTAAGAAAGTGTGTGACCGGGCATAGGATTCTTCTGTTGATGCAAATTTTGAATTTACGAAGCGTCGATATGTAAGTTGAATAAAACAAAGATCACGTCCTCGAGATTCTCAGGAGTGCCACAAGCAACCGTCTATCGTCTTCATAAGACACGTTACGTTTTATCTTCGTTTTCATCATGTTTGGATTATTTTTCACGTTTTGTTTTCAAATTTTTTTTCTAGTCGGTTAGTTGGTATGTTTGGGTGTTTTGAAGAAAAAACTAAATTCTGACAAGTCATGAATTTTTTTCTCTAAGAAGGGTAACGAAATATTCTGTTTTGTGCAGAAAAGCTTAGTTAAAGCAACTGTACAGCCTTTATCGCATCATGGGTGGATTGTGTACAGTTAGAGCTTTTGGTTATTCCATTAGTCGTTGTTAGCTTGGTAAATAGTATGGAAGAATAACCAATGTGTTTACTGCGAATGTAGGATTTTAGATGACCAAGTCCACACGAGGCCGATTTCGATCTTAAGGTGAATTTTTCATATTCATTCCTTTAGGAATCCTTAGCATATCTTTGTTTTCTTTATTTAAGGCTCTTTCCGTTCACGTTCCTATTTCGTTCTCGTTCCCGTTTCCGTTCCTGTTCCGTTCCTGTTCCGGTTCCTGTTCCTGATCATTCCTCTTCTTCTCTTCGTTTTACTTCTGTTCAGGATCAGTGAGTTTTCCTGATTCAACGAAGATTTACCCGGATATATATTAATAACATCTTGACGCGACTAGTACAACTCCTGGAATTAAGAACTTGATTTTGGAAAAAGAGCTCTAACAACGATTACGTAAAAATCAGAAAGGTTTTGTTTATTGAATTGGTTGTTGTTGTGGTTCAGTTTTAATTTTATAGTTTCCTATTACAACTTTTAGTATTCAAATTTGACGTTTAAAATTTTGCCAATTAGAACATTTGATTTTTTTTAGTGTAGGTAATTGTCTTAGTTCCCTGAACTATACCCATTCAGTTGGATCCTCGAACGTTTAACTCATTTAAGCCAACGGAAAATTAGATCCTGGCGCCCTCTGTTTGGTTTCTTTTTCTTTGTCTTTAACACAGGTCCCATCCATTAGACCCTGCCCGCTAGCTGAGTTCGGCCGGACAACAATATGCCACCTTCAGAGACCGACATTTTAGATTAAAGGTAGCAGACCCGCCCTGAGAGCCTCACTTACCAATTCCCTCGATGTTACCGAGAGATGTAGCTAGAGGTCTTCAGATTACGGGTGCATTCAGAGGATTAATCCTCGGTCCAACTTTTCCCATTAAGATTTTACCGTAATTTTTCTTAGTAGCAAAGGCAAATGTAGGAACAATACCTTTTAGCAAATACCGGGTTTTTCTCATATCAACAACGAGAAATTTCAGCGTCCGTCGCGTCGACCGCGTTTGTGCTCGCAACTATCTTGGGCGTGTCAACTGCCACCACAACACAGCACTACTGCGCTGCCATTGGATCTTCACATAGTTCTGCGTTCGGGTTCCGTCACAATTCAACCCAAAACAAGTAAACAATCTAATTTATTGTACTGTTCCTACCGAAAGAGAGTAGAACTCTTAAGGCAGGTAGTAAACCAAAACGCAAAGTTGATTTGCTTGGTAACCTATCAACCCTACTGAATATCACATGGAGTGTTCAAACAAAGCGCGTGCCTAGAAACAAGGCGATTCAGTTTAGAATTATCGTGAAAGTTATCAGTTTCTTCTGCATGCATGCAGGCAATAACTACTAAGTTTGAAATGAGATTAACTAGACATGATGCAATAGACAAAATTTGCTTCAAAAAGTAATTTTATTTTCAAATTAATCCAATAATTTTAAAATTAACTAGATTTTATGTGAATATTCATAATACTCAAGAAAATATATTTCGTTTCACAGAGAGTTCGTGACTATCTCTTTCTCGAAGGTGTAGTGCAAATTTCCTAAGGGAACGCTTTGTTTAGGTTCCAGGGACTGTCTAAATCACCAGTCAACCCTTTCCTTCTCGATGATTTATGATACCCTAACTGCTTTATATGGCTCATTACGGAAGCTGAAAATTCAATTCACTGTAACCAAACTCAAGACATGAATTTACTTAAATTACGTAAATATGCGTCGATAGGTTACAATACCAACTAGCTTAGTTTTAAAAATGCTATTGTTAATATCGACTTTTAATTTTATTTAAAGAGAAAGCCGAGATGAAATAAAAACAGTCTTAACAATTCTGTCTCGAACTCATTTTCACCTAACCAAGAATTTAATATTAACTGATTTAAGTGAGGCTGCTCAATCGAGTGACACGCATAAATTCAATAAATCCATGCACAACAGAAAGTTTTGATTGATAAACTTAGGATCATGTTTCCCTGGTTACCCTTAAATCGATCAAACTTTTTAAAAATCTACACAAAAATTAATTGCGTTTTTACTGTTAGTCAGTCATGTAATTCGCTGAAATATTCTTGAACCCCTTACAAATCAAAAATCATAAGTTTTACAATTCTAAAATGATAATTTTTTTAACTAATTAATTTGAAAAAAACAGGTACTGTAACATGTAATTACAGTAATATAAAAAACGGCATAACGTAAAGTGACATTCGAAAGCTCTCGATTTTAAAGAAATATTTATAGGAATAACAAAAGTAAGGTGTCCTACTTTACATTCTGCAGCGAAATCAATATTTGAATAATAAAAATAAAATAGGTACGTTAAAAAATGATGCACGCAACATGCATTATGGCACACTTCCAAGGAGGTACAAAAAATGGCAACATTCTAATCAAAAAAAAAAAAAGAAAAATGTATAAGTTACCGAATAAAAAATGAAAAGTCGAATTCAGAACAGAGTGCAATACATACCATTTTCGATATAGTAAGACGTTTCGTTGTAACGATCATCCGTGAAGCCCGGTCGTTTGGCTTTCAGAGCTTTAGTTTCGAGCTTAGCCTGAAAGAAAAAAAATACTGAATTATTTCAAGTGTTGTTACAAAAGAAGAAAAAAGGGGCTTTGTCGAATAATAAATTAGGTGTTAAGCCCTCTTAGCAGAACCCAAACGTATTTCTACTGCTGCGACTATTTATTTAAATTGCTGAGTATCCTGTTTTGGTTACCAATAAAATTTCTAAATTGCAAACTATTATCTTAAGCATCATTACGTGTCAATATAAAAAATTGCAAAAGGAGCTATAATATCTCTCGTCACCCGACATCAATATTTTACGGCGTTGCAAATGCGGAAATAATTCACTTCCACAATAAACTCGATGCCTGTTGCAGCTGGAAATATAAATTTTTAGGTTACGGATAACTCACATCTGTCACTTCCGTTTTCTAGTAAATGAAAAAATGCTAAATTGGTTTCGTGGTTCGTGTCACACTTCGTATGCACGCTTTATATATCCTGCAATTTCGGTTCGAACTGCAGCATATTGCAGAATGCATCGTGCCGAATAATTCGATTCGAACACACGCCATAACGTAGTCAATTTGTCTAGAAGTGGTCCTATCGAAACTATTTTATAACCAAATCGAGTCTAGTCTATCGAATCCTGATTTGTAGCAACGAGTAACGTTTCCTCTGCCAATCAGTCGCTGTCGATGTTTTCTTTTGTGAACGTTTTTCCCCCCAATACCGAACAATTCCAATCCATTAAATAGAGCACGTCACGACATCATATTGGGACTTTTGTTGAGTGTCTGACATATCGACAAAAACAATAAAGAGGAACTAAAATCTCACGCTTAAAGCTACTTTATAAAATATCCAACCCAATTGGCAGAAACGGTTTTAATGTGCAGAGGGCGTGCGAATTTAATGTTACCAAATAAAAAGGGTGCATTAATTTTCAGCTTCCGTAATGAGCCATATGAAGCAGTTAGGGTTTCATAAATCATCGAGTAGGAAAGGGTTGACTGGTGATTTAGACAGTCCCTGGAACCTAAACAAAGCGCTCCCTTAGGAAATTTGCACTACACCTTCGAGAAAGAGATAGTCACGAACTCTCTACCTGAAAATCATTACTGCTCGATAGTACAAATTCTAATTTGGAAGACATCGAGGACATAATTCTAGTTGTGATTGCGTGCTACTAAAAGCTGTGTTTGATATGAATTCATTTCAAGTAGTTTCCCGTACTTAATATTAATAAAAGATCAAAGGATGTAGTAGGATCGATCACAATAGCTGTGAAGACCCTGCAGCAGTATACGCACTATTATTTCAGACGTTATTGGGTAGTGTGGCACGTTGCTAAATTCAATTTGTCTACCTACGACATGAATCTTAAGAGCCATAATCCTGAATGGAATTTAAACGCCCTCGCATCCTGAATACTATTTCAAAATTTGACATATATGACATATCTGTAATAGAAAGCTGGAGAGAAAGAAAATAAGATGATATTTACAAGAATTGAAATGTCTTTTTTTTGTGGCTTTTAGCTAAAATCAGTTTAAAAGGAGGAAAATGCGTAAAAACAAGCTTTAAAGTGACTTTTGTATGTACGTTAAAAACATGACGAAATCGTAAATATTTCCCTTTTGTACGCCCTGAAATCTAATTTTTACGAGCAGAAAACTTTTACGAGTATAAAAATAGAACAACAAAATAAGGACGACAACTTTGAGAAACACCTCAAATAATGATGAAAAATGAAAAGGAGTGAAGGAAGCGCTCGGTGCGGCAACAATAAGAATGTAGATGCTCTCTGGGGTGTTCGTATTGATAAATCCAAATGGTTTTCTTGAGATTTTATTGGAAAAACATTACGAACTAACACGGTTACGTACAATTTATTAGCTGAAATGCAATAATGCCTTTTCTATACCGCCGCATCTGACAAGTTAAAGAAATTGCTCGAGATTCATTTATAATGGAATTGACATTCGAATTTAAGCAAGAACAACAACAACTATATTTCAAGTTTCACTGTGCGATAACTCGTTATTAAGGAAAGTTGGTGGAGAGGTTATGTTGTCTTATTGTGTGAACAATCGCCTTGTTCTTATCTTTAACTGCTGCTGCTGGGGTTGTCTTATTGTTGTTGTCACGTTAATTATTTGATATCATCCTTAATTCTACAATAAGGGTTGTGAAAGTTACCAGCGTGAAGGAGCAGCATTAAGGTATACCTACACTCGCATTAACGAAGCAATATTAAACAATTACAAAGCATCATCGTTGATCTTCTACAGTCTTTCAATTAGGTTCAAAGGATCCAAATTTTCCGTATATATCCAACAGGATGTTACTGGGTAATTGTAATTACCGGAGATTCCTAATTGGGACATCCTAAAAGGTTCCAACCACAGTTACAATTAGAGAAATAGCAGAGAGGAAGCTCACGTTTACTTTAATGAAAACCGTAAAAAGCAAAATGGTATAAGGGGGGGGTTATTCGAGCAGCCCAAGGCATATGTTGCATAATAAAGATATCAAATATTTACTTAACACTAAAAGTACTTTTGTTCAGAAGGAACAAGTACGTGCAATGGATACAAAATGTTTGCCTAAATTTTTGGGAAGGAAACTGCTTTATAGAGCGCCTCTTGTATAACTTTATTTTGAGAGAAACTTTTTTATTCTGTTAAATTCTTGCATAGTTACGTTGTTATTATCAGTTTTGAATTTTGATATTTTTATGACAGATACTAAATTGTCTGTGTAATCGAAATCTTGATGTCTTACACATTAATATTAAATTAGTGAAAACATCCTAACAACCCAAATATCACCAATGAATAAGACAAAGATGCCATTACATGAACATAATAAAGGAAGGCAAGCATATATATAATATCATTCTTGCAGAATAGGGATCATTAATAGTAATACTTTTAATTATACTGCACTTGCGCACCACATAACTGAAACAAACCATAACTTTAATCCGTGAACAAATATAATAATTCTAATAAATTAAGTCTTAATGTTAGCAATCAATAATAATTGTACAGAGATTAGAACTGTCCAAGGAAAGATTCTACACAACTATGAATCTATGGAGCAGTATTCTTTTAATTTTTAATTTTATTACTTGACTGAAGCACCTTCTTTCATAAAGTTAGTTACAGAATGTGATAGTCAAGTTTAATTGTTCAACCTGAAACAAAATCTGGATGGGGATATCTTTGCTGGAACATTCTTAACCATTAATCAAACATCTCTCCATAGAACTTAAATAGAAGTAGATCAGAGTTCAAAAAACATGAGAAAGACACACATAAGGTATGTTACTATTTCCATGATGTTAGCTGTAGTGGGTGAGAGTTCGAGGAGCTGCTGAGCTGTTCGGCCCTTTTCCTCTGCCTAAACCATATAATATCTTATCTTTTTTTCTAGAAGACTTCAACAACTCTTAGTTTATAAAAGTAACATAATAGAATTCATCAAAACACGTTTCTCTTGTTATTCACTAATTGCTTTATCTATATTTTTGCACCATTGCCTTCTGTAAGCTGATTCCGTTCATATTTGTTCATAAAACCATTGTATAAAATGACTCCTGCAAGATTTATCCCTGTACAAGAAGCTATGAACGATACTGGGTTTCGCTTTAATCTTAATCTAATCATGTTTTGGTCACAAATGGGTCACTTGCAGATTCCGGCTTGTCCTTAGACGTTTCGAGTTAAAACTAGCTAATTGAATTCTGTTCTGTCATAAGATCAACTGATTTTGAAAGATCTAATTTTGAATACAAGTTGGTAGGGAAGTACGGAATGGACAACCCCAGCACGTTTTTGGGACAAGGACGTTTGTGTCTTTTGATAGAAGAAGAAAATTTCGGTTTCGGCTTTACAAATAAATTACAAAATGTAAAGGTCATCATCAGGCTATTAATAAAGTCAACACATTAAAATTAAATTTTCTAACAAAGAGTTAATGATTAAATATAAAAGATAAAATGAAGGACTACATTTTGCTAGAAACGATGGCAAGTTTTGATGTCACGCACTTACGCGTTCGGAGAAACAAGCAAAGGTTAGTACTATCAAGATTAGCTCGCAATCGACGTCCTTGCAGAACGTTTGCAAGTATTTTTTCAAATAAATCTGTGATTTTACTTAAAATTCTGATTTGTTTAGCGTTTGGGATGATTTTGATGCCTCAAAAGATTATAAGACAGTTGTATTAAAAATCGCTCGGTCGAAATGTAAGAGGAATCAGTGAAGGTGGAGTTCGATTCTTTTTTGTAGTTAGCTCTCCTAAGAAGCTTAATAAAGAGACCAATATTAAGCCACCGTAAATAGCCTGCTGGAGGACGAAACCCGATCTGTTCGTATTAACCTTACTTAAGAAGGTAAATGAAAGGCAAAGCACGACTTTGGGCACCTTCAGCTAAATCGTTGAAAGGCGAAGCCCAAACCGTATTCGCGTTTAGCTCTTTTAAAATGAAGAAGTCCGACCTGATTCCAAACAAAGACATGATCACTGCAGGTAGTTAAAGTTAAAGGAAGTTAAAAGAAGAAAAGCGTCTTAACGTGACGTAGCTGGGCCAAAGTCCTGGAGCCTGACAGAAGCCGACATGGAAAGATTTAGAGATGACCCAGCGGAGCCATGACAGCTCTAGTTAGTTATTTTAATTGTTGAGTTAATGTAGACTCAAAAATCTTTAAAAACTAACTACTCTCAAGTTTCTTCTATAAAATGCAACTTTTAGATGTTTCTCGGCCCAATTGTGTTGTGATAAGAATACCTTTGAATGACAATTGGTGGAGAGTACGGTATTGTGAAAACTTTCTACCGTAAATAACTACTGCACTAAGAAACTTTTTATTTTATCGATTTGCTGGTTTTTTTTGAACTTTTGACGAGCAATTAGTATGTCCTGTATCACATAAGAAGTAATACTTCCAGTGTCTATTTAAATACTTTATCTTAAGTTAGAGAAATTAAATGTACCCAAAACAAAATTATAAATATTATAATACAAAGCAAATGAGCTGTGTGAGCAAAACACAATCTGTGTCCCAAAACTTAACTGTAGAGTTCCATTGTTTGTGCTATCAAATAGGATACTAGTAAATCCCTGATGTTATATTTGATTATATAGCATGTATAGCGTTCTTCAAAAGTTTTAAAACCCAGTTCATTATCCTATTTCAATGAACCGGAAAAACATTGCAATATTTTTGTAGGTTGTACCAATTACTATACTGTAGTGATACAGTCCAGGCCAAAACCAAAGAAATGAAACTGTCATGAAATTCAAAGCTGGTGGTTGTGGACTGAAAAGTGCCTTTAGATTGTTTCGTCATTTAGCAATTCAAGACATTTCTTTCTCTTAATTAAAATGGAAAGAAAACATTTTCAAATAACTTATCGTAATAAAGTGAATGTACCATAACGTAAAGAAACAGGGGACAATGAAGGAAGTATGTAACGGTTGAAATTTACCGTTCCATGGAATCAGGACCTTCTTGGTTAAATTGTTAATCTTTTGCTGAACAGGTTGTATTTCTCGGTCTGGAAGCGAGGGTCCCGAATGGTTGTGCTAGGTGGAGGAGAGAGGTTACCGTGATTGAGTGAGCGGGAGACCTTTGTTTCGCTATTGTTGGTTTTATAATGTGTTTTTGTGTATCAAGCCTCAGCGAGTGGGGGTAAGTGGACTGCTTCTCTCAGGATTTTTTCTTCATCATCTTGGTATCCTTGTAGCTCGTTCCAGGTAATGGAAAAATTACTGGCTTGCGAAAGATATGAGTTTGGACGATCAAGAGGCTATCAACATTGGCAGTATATCCGGCGCTACCCCCGCGGTCCAAGGACTTTAAACCAGCGGGATCGGTCCAACTTCTAGAAATCTCCAGAGTGACAACGGTTGTGAATTAATTAAAACAAATGGAATCGATATAAAAGTAAAAATTACTTGCAGAAATCACCGAAAAATCCTTTTTAACTAAATTTAAGCTAATTGGCTCAAAAGTTAAGTTTTTATTGAAATTTAAGCTTAAAGGTTCAACGGGTCTTTTTATTTTTTGCTAATTTTATTGTGAGCTATTTTCTTGGCATAAGAAATGGCTTATTAGATAGCGGTTGTTGTTTTATTACAGGTTTTTTTTAAGCTTAAATCTTCTTCTCCCAGCTTTTACACATCTGTGGAGAAGAACATCGGATCCGGAATTTAGTAAGACGACTACTGTAATTTAATTGTTATCCTAATTTGTTGACATTTTAAGGTGAATAATTTTTTTTATTAAGGTCTCGGTCTCTTGAAGTTTTTTTGCCCTTCAGAGTAAATTTGTTTTGTTATTTCTAGAAATTCCATTTATACATGAGGTTATGTTACAAGTGCCAGTATTATTATACTAACAAAATAAGACCATGAGAAGACATATTTTGTTTTTGTCGCACAGAAGGTTGTACGTGTACAATAGCTAACAAATGATTTGGATGCTATAAAAGCCTAATTAATTTTGCAGTTTTTAGGTACACATAAGAAAATGAATGGTGTAATTTATGTAAAGACTTTAATTGCCTTACTTGCTTTCATTTCATTATAAATGACTAAGAAAAAAAAATTGAAAATACTTTCAACTAACTGAAAACAGGATCAATTCATAAAGTTAAATTGATAAAAAGCTATAGACATCTTCTTTTCCTTCTGACTAAGGTGATGAGAATTTCTACTTCTTTCTCTAATTGCAATTTAAATAACTCCAGCATTGATATTCTCAAAGGCTTGGCAATTATCAATGCATCCATCTATAGATAGTAAAGGCTTTACCTTAACTTAGATCTCCCATTTTGAGTAGCAGAGGCGTTACAGAATATAAATTCTTTAGCTGTGAATATTTTCAAAGGGAAGGTTGCTGAGGGAGATTGTAGTACTTTCTATAAAATGTCTTCTTAATCAGAAAAAAAGTGAAGTTAAGAGAGAGTGCTTTAAGTTCCTTGCAAGTTTACTTTAAGAGGGTGGCCAAAGAAGTGTCTTTAGCTTTACGAGGTACCAAATAAGTAAGGCATATATACAATTTTATTCTTAAATTTCTAGCGTTTACAATTTGGATTCGCAATTGTTTTTGCGAAAATTTCATATCGATAGGTACGTATGTATACTCAAATTAATTAAACTTGTAATTGCAGTACTTTTTGTTTACTCGAGGAAAATTGAGTTTTATGTACATAGCATATTCGTTTTTCATCATTATATATATATCACTATCATCTATTTCAATCGGTGATGACCAATTTATCAGTTTTACCGAGCAAAGTAAGCAATGATCCAATAAGCGAAATTTATTGGAACGTCTACACAAGGTACACGATTTATTAATTCTCTCGGTTGTGTTTTTTAAAATAAACAACGACTAATTAATTATCTGGGCATTTTCAAATCATAAATGAGCATTTCTAAATATCGATATATATACAATTTTTCAATATAATTAGTCTAATCGCCCTTTTACTGTACTCTAAGCATGAATTCCCGTGCCATTAAATTCCTAACGCGATTTCTCTTTCTTTCTCTTTCCAAAATGCACACTCCCAGAAAGACAATCCCTTTGAAATGTAAATTATCAATATGCAGAAAGGGAAATATGGAATTTACTTTTGTGTCGTGTATTTTATCTCGAGAGAATAAAAGGAAGACCCTAAAATTACAAGCTGACGAAAATTGCAAGGACATTCTAATCTGCTTCGAGTACTCGAAAGTCAAGATGGGAGCAGTGGAGTGAATACGCAATTGCATTTTGCTTCCACTGGGGCGCCCAGCGGTTGAGATTGCCAATTACACGAAATGAGCTCGCCAGGTCTTAGACAAATTACACATTTACCAACCTATGAATATTATACTTGCTTATGATGAACTTGTGTACACCTGTCTGATGTTTATTTTCAAAATCAAGAAAAAGGAACACTTTTCTATAACAAGGGATTTTCCGGCAATTGTATTTGTAAGATTCGAGAAAGTTTTTATTAAAAGTATTGTTTGGAACTTCTGGGAATCTTTATATTTAAAAATAACAAAAAATATTACTGCATTAATGTCACCATTAACTAGGAAGCAGGTACTCATTAATTTTCAAAGTAAGACATTTTAGCCACTTTTTTTGATTATTCTTTGTTACATTCAAGGCTTTAGTAACAATTAAAGCTAGCAATAAATTATATAAAACTTACACGCATGATAAGCAAGAATAATAAATAAAACGACCTTCTCAAAAAGGAGATAACAATCTTAAAAACATAAATAAAAACCAAAACAAAAAATCAGCATCTTGTTTAAACAGGAAATATGTTCAGAATTCTTAATTGAGCTATTAATGCTAAAATTATAATTAAGGAAATATGAATGTAGAGTTAGTAATTTTAAGTCGATACTAGACTGATAAAATAATTCTCAGTATAGTGCACTTTTGATCACAGACTTCCGAGCTTTTCTAATTTCGTTTTTGCTCGTGTATACTACAATTTTCTTATTTTAAACAATATTTGAAATGAGATTTACTGTGTATCGACTGTGAACCCCAAAGTCGCGGGTATTATAATTCTTCAAGCGGAAGAAGTCATAGTCATAGGTTGTCATCGGAGGGATGCAAAGCAGTGTGTGCATGTGACTGCTATCAATTGCATGTTAAAAATTCCTATCGAAGTGGGGGTTGAAATCAGTGACACTACACGTAGTCTATAAAAGCTAAACAGGAGTTGACGACGCATGGTAGTACAATATCGATTTCTGAACAAGAAGGCAAAGCAAAAAGCTAGGCAAGCTAGTATAAGGAAAATTGCAAAACTCAACCACAGATGATTGAGAATTGGAAGCGCGATTATCCGTAAATAAAAAAAAGCTACCAATCTACATAAAAAAGCATGAAGTGCAATCATAGATGGTATTCGTTGGGAAAAGAAAACTAAAAGCTCCAGTGCCATAATAAGTGAGTTCGACTATAGCCAGTATCGGTCCATAAAGAAAATCAAACATGGGCAGTGCTGACCTATGTCTGTCTATCACCATTTGAATGAAGGTTTGACATTCAGCTACAGTCACCTTATTCCTCCATATTGTTGTGATGCATTGCAGACAGTTTTGCATCCTATTCAGTATCATCAACTCTTTAAGTCACTCTTATAACACACGAATAATAACAAAGCAATAAATTAGGTTAGCAATTCTCAACCTTTTTGGTTACACCAGTCTCTCATTTTCAAACTTTGCCTCGTCAGCGTCGTTCAGCCCGACTAAACTAAACTTGATGCGACGTGAAACAGCTCGGTAAAATTTTTGGCAAAACTCGAGACGTGTCTAATTAGCCCAAAAAGTCAATCAACTCGCAAATTTAATTATTGCTTTGAAGAACTTAAGTGCATCAAAAAGTCGGTAAAACAGACCCAGGATTTTAATTGGCTCGAAGAACAAAACCAAGAAAAGCAAGAACTTCAAACTTGAACCTCACAATGGAATTACAGCAACAGTTAAGATTGTTAGCTTCGTAGCTTTGTATTCTTCCTTGAACTCAGCCAGTACACTAGTGTATTTAGATAAACGCCAAGGGGCAGTTATGTGCAGTCCAATAAGCTTGAAAGTAGTCCCTTGTTTAACCATAGGAAAAAACCTAAAAGTGAAGAGAAAGATTGGTGGTAATAGATAATACGTTCGGATAAAACTCATCTATCTTCGTTTCAGTGCCTTTCTATCACTGGTTTATTTGAAAAACAAATGAGATAGCACTCAAGCGAAAAAGTTTCTTTAATATGCTAATTATGAATGTTAGAAGTCCTTATCAACCTTCCGTTAGACATTTTGACAGTAAATATCTTACCCAAATTCCTCAAAAACGCAGTCGGTTTCACTCCGTACACTAGTGGCGTTAATTGTGGACACTTTCGCAAAATTTGTTGCATTTGACATTAAGTAGGTATCGAATTTTAAGGAGTTAAAACCATAAATTAAATATTCTAGTTACATCAGTCTCAAACTTATGTCTTTCTGTAATTGTGAATTTGAAACTAAAACTTAGAAAAAAATGTACAAAAATTGTGCAGTGAAGTTTTATTTAATTTACTATTTTAATATTTTGTAGGGCATCCTTTCGATTTTACTACCACTCAATCCTCCGGGACAGTGAGTCTACTAAACTTTCGTTATTACTTCGAACTAAGCTTGATTAATAGCCTCAATCAGCTCTGTCTAGTTACGCGATTTTTGTCGTCGAGCTAACACTTTCAGCCTTTATCAGAGATTTTCAATTGGGTTTAGATCAGGACTGCTCCTTGGCCAAGGCAAAACTTTGATGTGGTGGTCACTCAACCATTTTATACTGCCTTTAGAAAGGTGGCAGGGTGCACCAACTTGCTGGAAAATGCACCCCTGAGATTCGCTTTCAAATAAATCGTTCACAGTGGGCAGTATTTGGTCTCTAGAATCTCATCCTGATACTTTTTAGCGATTGCCTTCCACCACAGTCGGTTGCCTAACACCGCCGTGACATGCAAGCCCACACAGTTACACCTACGGGATGTTTCCTAAAATGCTAATTCGGGTCTCGTTACTGTAGATTACTTTTCCCCAGTCATCTTCAGTTCAGTCTTTGTATGATACAGCCTAATTCACCCCTTTTTGTTTTTGATTGAGGTATGGCTTTTTTCTGGGTACTCTTGCTCGCAAACCATTGTCGCATAACTTTTGCTTGACCGTTCGATCAGACGTTTGCACTCCCGTCGTTTTTAAAATATTACTGATGCCTTTTGAGGTTTGACGACGGTAATGCAAAGCAAGACGACAAATCTTTCTCACAAATTGCAATGTCACTTTTGGTTTTCGGCCGGTTCGGATTTAGTCTCGTCCTAGCGTTTGCAAACTTTTTCTACGTATAGCCTTCTTCGCGTAGAATTGCCGTTTTACTTTTATTACTTGGCGACCAGTTAACAGACTTAGAAGATGCAATTACGCTCTACTACCGTCAACAAATGAACAAGCCAAGCGTAAAAAAATTGGAAAATAACTTCCAATAACAGCACACATCTATTTGACGTTCATTGCGATCTTCAATAGTCATAGTGCATGAGATTTGATATTGTTAATGCTAAAGAACAACTGTAACAACAACAAGAAATCACCAAAAGTGTCCAGAATTAATGCCACTAGTGTATAATAAGGTGACTGTCTTAGACAAAGTGATTAAAAAAGTCTTAGATGATATCATGCTATTCTAGAAATTTTAATTTCGATCCAAATCGCAGGCAATTAACATCGGATGATGTCTGTGACATAGAATGCGCCATGACAAAGTGTGACACGAGAAACTTGTTCGTAGGTTCTTTTTTGTTTTGGAAACCCAACGCTACTAAGGCAGTTTCATTGCAAAATTTACACGTGCCATATTTGGGATTCGACAAATGCGAAAACCACCTGCAGATTTAGTAGACCGTAAGGATACATCTGTGATCTAGTTTCCATTACAACAGAACCAGATAAAGAAATCAAGATAAAACCTCCCACGAGGTCTTCTTAGTTAACAGAATATCTGGGTTGGTGAATATCTTCGAACTTCTTACTAGTGAACAGCGCTATTCTACAACAATCAACTTTAATTTATTTTCTTCTGCTGTGTCCTCTTCCAATTTGTCTCACAACCGCCCAATACTCTAAATATGGTCAAATAAATTTCCTTAGGGTTTTGTTGTGCTCAACATAAGTCTGAAGTTTCGAGAAATACATCTTGCTTTCATATTGTATCACCTCTGTCCCTCTCCATTTAATAAACTAATTATCAAAGTTTCCTTACTATCAAAACTAAACAAAACATTTTGACATTATTCTTGATTAATTAAGGATAACCTAAAAGTGTCACTGTTATTATGCCAAAAACGCAAACAGCCAACACTTCATAGTAATGCCCAGACCAAACCAAAGAGGAATTGCTGTCCAGCATTCTTATAACGACCCCGTTGATATAACAGAGAGTAAAACAAATATTTCCAAAACCAATGACGATAGAAATTGTTAAAACTGATTTTTAGGTGGAAGGCTGAGGAATTTATCAAATGCACAAGAAGAATTAATTTTTTACGCGACAAAAGTTTCAGGCCCATGTAAGTTATATTATGCTATATCATGAAATCTTAAGCTTTAATCACTTTTTAGGTATATGTGGCATGGTATTATTCCTATCAGTAACAATATCATTGTCAATGACAGCGATGGGATGTTTGTATTTTCATGATTGTCCAGTGCAAGATAATATACCAATATATTTAATCGTAGGAGGTAATTTGCTCTCATTAAATTTAGTATCTTCAGTATTAATACCATAAATTTCAGGAACTATGTACCTGGTTTATGTAGTAGGTCGTTATACAACTACAACAACTACTAAAGGATATTTCACTATTCTCTCGATATTCTTATGTGGTTGGTTGATTACAGGTAAATTGAATCGACGCATCTTAATAATAAAAGCCCATATGATTTTTCTTCAGTTTGTTTCAGGATCTACATGGATATTTTCAATATACGAACCAAGTTATAACCCATCTGACGGCGCTAAATACTGTAATAGAAATCTTTACCTGTTTTCATTTTGGATAACAATAGCAGAATACATAATGTGTGTGATTTTAGTAATTTATCTTTGCGCTCTCTGTTATTTATCTATCCCTATAGAATAACTAAGTGATTTCCCTTATTTACCTTAAAGATCCAAAGCGGAAAACTTGAGAACTACATTTAATACCTTAAATATATAAGTCAACTTAACTAAAATTGTGTTTAGTTTTGAATACACCCAAGTAATAATCAGAATTTGCTTACGTAGGCGTGAGAATTATACAGCAAAAACATTTATTTTGCATAAACAGTCGCTCCTGAGAGGAATACGTAACTAGCAACTTGTGATAACTTTTGCATGTCAAAGTAGCAATTACGGAAGACGACGAGGCAGGACAACTTGACATTAATTAAATATTATAGTCTGCAATAAAGAGATTGAGTTGCAAAAGTTGTACTCTTCAAAGTGTTCAATCTAAAATCGTTAGACAAACTTGAAAGGCGTTCTCCTCGGGTAAATACTGTTTCGAGTTTATTATTTGTTACACTGTACATATAGCGTATAACCAAGAGGATACAAATTATATACATGGTACAAAATAATCGATGAACAGTAAATATCCAACATTTTAATTAAAGCGGAAATTGTAGCGTTCTATAATCAGTTATACGAGATAGTGTGGCGTATGGGAGTTAGACATCAATCAGAATTATGAAGCCGGTTTAAAATATGCTATAATTTGACGACACCAGAGAACATTAAAATGAGTTGGAATGTAATATATCGTGACATAAACTGCAGTCAGTACTTTCAACAAACGAGCTCCCTGGGAATTAATATCACTAAGAGCAATTTAAAATGACGCTGGGGAAACATGTATTGCTGGTTGTATATGTATGTACGATCAAATTTAAAATGTAAAAATAATTTCTTATTTTAAAAGTTGTAATGACGAGAGTAAAATAAAATAATTAGTAAGTTTTAGAGAGAACAGCATTCAAGATTCTCTAGATAATAATTTTTAGTATAACTAGATATTACAGTTTATAACTCGATGTTTCTTTATAATTTAGAAAGAATTGGAAAAAAAGTCAGGCAGTCATTTTAAGTATTACAAAAACTGTTTTTCATTTCAATAGACACGTAAAATGTCGAATATTTCAGAGACAGTAAGGAGAGATTAGATACCTGAAAATCAAATAAGGTAAATAGCGAGATACAAGACAGACAAACCGAAGGTAAGAAAATATTGGAACGAGAAAACAAAAGAAAGAAAAGGAGAAAATGTGAGTTAAACAAAACCTAAGGATTTATAAAAGTCAATGGTGAAAAAAAAGCAAAGAAAAAAAGATAAACTAAGAAGAACAATAATAAAGGAGAAAGACAAGCTTCAGCCAGAAGGGAAGCGAGAAGAGGGAATCTCACTAAGAAGAAAAGAAAAATGTAGCTAAAGAAAATTAAACATGGCGCATGTTGACACCATTTCTCTTCTGACTTCTTTTTTGCTTTCATTTCCAGATTGGACGGATTCCGTCCGGGATCTTACTTTCTTCTTTCTACTGAAAAAATTTTGCTCGAGATCCATTTCTCTCTCACTTTCCTTTTCGAATTTTATTTCGTCGTTATTTCTTCTCTACTTTGTATAAGCTGAGCAGTCGGTTCGGTACTACTTTTTTGTTTTATTCATTTGTCGTTCTTCCAGTCTTTCTGACTGAGATATTTTTCCAATATCAATAGGTATTTAGTCTGTAATAGTCTTACTAACCTTCAATGTAGGCCTTAGTTGGATAAATCGTCACGAAGCGGGATAGTAAACTTTCAACTAGAGAAATTACAAGAAGACTGGAAATTTATAAATTCGTCACTAATTCTTCTTACTTCAGTCTACGTACTAGATTTTAGTCCTGTAGATAAGAACTTGTTTAGAAGATGAAATTGCTGTGACGATTGCTTTGGAAATATCGAGATTTGGTTTCGAAACACTTTCGCAATTCCTCTTTATCTTGCCTTTCTATCTGCACTAAGGTGGTAAACAATTACCTTTTTTAGCTAGGCATTTCTTGTTATGCTAACTGCTGATAAACAAACGTATACAGGGTGGTGCGTTTAATTCTGCACCATAGCAAAAGAGCATACGTTTGTGAATTTAAATTCCTGCTTCCCACAATGTTTTCAAGGAAAAATTTGTTAATATGTTTGTTGGGTAGATAATAAACTTTCCGTACATGATGCCGCCATCGAGTTTACTGTAACTTAGGACTGACAGAATGTAGATGTAATAAAAAGTAAAATTAGAACTTCACACCCGGTATTCACTTATATCAGTAAGGAAAACCAAAGAAAAGACTTTATTGTATGACACATTCATCATATACATACAGCACAGCTCGATAATAAGGTGTAACAAGTAATAGACAATAGACAATTTCTAAGTTAAATTTAAGGTTAAACAACTGTCAGTCTATATGTTAGTTTTAGTCTTCTAAATGCATTTTTTAGTTTCTAATTACTAATTAAATATTAAGAATATAAAACAATGTCACTCAAAAATTTCAAACGAACGCTTTTTCAGATGCCTTCGAAATCAGTTTATTCCTGCACAACTACATCATGGCTCTTTGTTTACAAACAAAAGAGTAACAAATACTATAATCGCTAATTGACGTGATTGTGACTGTGATCGAGATGAGAGATTAAATGAGCTTTCTAAATCTAACCTCACTCTCTTTTAATTGATTCATCACAGCTTTATCAAGCACTTTTACTCCTGATACAATCTTAAGCTTTATCTGATACGATAAGGTACACAATAAAAGAGTTAATGCAACGACATATCGGTTCTGAGCAATTTTTTCGTTCTACTGGTATGATCTCATTTAAAGATCACTGTGACAACCCAGAAGTTATGTTGTGTAGGCGAGGATGAAGTCCGATAGCAGGTGATCTGGTAAGAAGAAGAGTTGTGGACACCGCAGGTGGCCTGGTAAAAGGTGATGATCAATTCAGGGTACTGCAGATGGTTTAGTAAGAGGTGAAGTCCAAGTGTGGACGAAACTCGATTGTGGTCACCGAAGGTGGTCTGCTAAGGAGAAACTGGATCGTAACTTGCTAAGGGGCAATGTAGCCAGTCTGGTAGAGGGTAATGCTGAGTTGTAACCCTTAAAGGCAACCTGGTTATTTAATTGTAATCACCGAAGGTGGTCCGGTAAGAGACCAAGCGCGACTGTGGCCACCGTTGGTGGCCTGATAAAGGGCGATATTTGACTGCGATCACCGAAGGTGGTTCGGTAAGAGGACAAGTGGCCTGGTAAGAGGAAATATTCGATTGTAGTCACCGCAGATAGTCCGCTAAGAGACCAAGCATGATTGTAGCTACCACAGGTAGCCTGGTAAGAAGTAAAGCCACAGTGTGGCTACCACGGGTGGCCTGGTATAGAAAAAAATTCGATTGTGGCCACCGCAGGTGGCCTAGCAAAGTGCGAAGCCCAATAAGTAGAAGCAATGAAGCGTGTCCTTTTAACCAGATGAGTTTCCTTGGAGAAGGTTAAAACACAAAAAGCGCAAAGCATGATTATGACTACGGCAGGTGGCCTGTTAAGGGGTGAAGCTTAATTGTCGCCACGGCATTTAGGCCAGTGAAAGCTGTGAAGCGCTTCCTTATAACCAGACGTTATTGTGTGATCTGGTAAGGAACGAAGTTTGAATGTGGACATTACACGTGTCTTGGAAGAGCGAAGACCAATTATGGCCACTACAAGTGGCCTAGTGAAAGCCGTGAAGCGCTTCCTTATAACCAAATGAGCTTCCTAAAGAAAGGTTTAAAACATAAAGATTGCAAAGTGCCCTGGGAGATGTCCTACGGGCGATTGTGCAATGCATAGCAGATTAAGCGGGCAAGCAACGCCTACAGTATTGTTTCGCACCTTCTTTTGTGATTCTATATCTGGAGATTGGGGCAACAAGAAGAAAAAGAAGGAAACAGTAAGACTTGCTGCTTGCTCCTTGTTGTCGCTATGACGTGCAGGATTTACATTTTTAACTGTTATTTCTATATTCTCCTAATCGCCTAGATGATGCTCACGTTATTTTCTGCTTGCCGCGCGTGATATACTAGGTACTATGTTGTTTTATTTTGCAAACAGCCTAGCCAAGTTGTCGTTGTACGGAACTGTCGGTTGGCAAAACCTACGAAAGGCAATGAGTCATGACAAGGAAGTCAATTTGAATTCGGTTGGTAGAATTCAGTTAATTGACACTAGCAGATCGGATGTTTCTGATTCTCCATATAGTGTGGATGTACCTTAATAAGTTTTTGTTATTCATATATTTTGCCTCTGGTAAACCAAATTCGTTTGTTTAAAAAAAATTAGTGAATGGGTAGATAATAGTTTCGCGTTCTTATTACTTGATACGGATGAATAATCTTTTAATTGAACTAAAGAAATATTCTAGTCAGATTTTAGAAATGTGAGTAACTATTTTAAGATATGATACTCGTAATTTAGTCGATTAAATCTAGAAATTACAATATGTATAATGCAGTTTGTAAAACCACTTTTAATTGAAATAATATATCTCCAAGAAAAAAAATACAGTCACTTGTAGAGGCTTGAAAAATATTAATTATTAGTCCTAAGATCCAGCTGAAATTCTAGTCACAAAGAGGTTGCAATTAATATTTCATAGAGTTTTATCAACTGTAATAGTACCCATAACGTAAATGTCAAAGTTCACCTAAAATTCGCAACTCCAGTATAAATATTATTAATAACACAAATAATATCCGAGTATTGAAAAACTTAATTCATGATTTTGTAGCTGCATTTAAACCGGGATTTATAAAAAAAAAGTTTTTTTACTAATTCTCAAATCTATTAACAGAAAAGTATCCCAGTAAATTAAAAGGGAACACGATTATAATACTAAACATCAAAAAGTTTAAAACCACTAAAAAATAAATTATATAATATAATAAAAAGTATCACAAATAATGAATCCTTATAAAGGTACTTTATAAAACTTTATAAAAAAATTAGCTCGTGGCTTTACAGTCAACTACACAAATAAATTTATGATATACCAACGTTAAAGTTAAAATATATACCTTTTTGTTAAAATTAAATTTTTGCACGCAACCTTGAGGTAAAAAGAACTTTTTAAATTAATTCCTTTTTAGAGGTGTATGTCGAAAACTTCAATCAACAATCACCGACAGCCGTTTTAAAAGCAGCGGTGGTACGGCGGCAGCAGCATAGAAAATTTTACGTGCGAGTAAGTTTAATTTCTTCTGGCTTTTCTTTTAAAAAGCCTTAAACAAAAGTTTATCGTTTTATGTATATAACTTGAACAGGCTCAGATTTCGTCGAGATAATTACTTAATTTCGTTTCATACAGCGAGTTCAGCGGGGCTTTTCAGGTTTCATTTAAATTTTTCCACATTTTCATTCCGTACTGCAAAAACGACGCGAGCCTACATACCAAACGCAAACACTAATTCTCAACGACAGTAAAACTGGGAATTTTAAACCTGTAATCCAGACCAGGACATTTTCTAGCACGCCTACAGTCAATTCAGGATCACCAGAATATAGGGATGTTGCCAAGGCAACAGGCTGTCGATAAAATCTCAGAGGATTGGAAACTTCCATTATTGGTAGCAGTAATAAACATTTAGCGGCGTGTTGTATACACGCATCAATTTGTTTACTAACTTCTTTTTCGACAATAGCACAAAACGATGATTAAAAACATCGCATCGGTGTGTTAACACCCCAAAGGGATTTTTATCCATTACCGAGTGCAGGTAAATACGACAGAAGTTTGAAAATGGTAGCTGAAAGTTTTTCCGTTCCAAGTTCGTCTGGAATAAAAGAAAACTTATCCTCATTCTTACAAAAAAAAACTTCAAGACGTGTCACTTCTAATAACCAACAGTTTACGTGAGAAGTCAGTGTTGGTTACAGCAATAAAGAGACTGGGAGAGAAGCGTTGAACAAAACATTTAGGAAGGGAAAACCCATTTATTTATTTTCAAAGGAAACTCATCTAATGAATTATAAAATAATTTCTTTTGAACTTTCATTATTTTTCTTTTTCATGCAAGGAGTCAATTATTTAGTTTGGCGAGCTTATTTTCTACCGTCTTGAATGATATCAGAATGGTAGGTTACATCATTGTTATTATTGAAATGCCAGCTTCTATAACACCAATTGACGTTATCTAACATGTGCTGTCACTAATAATTGTCATGATGATTTCAATGAAGACAGTAATTGGCAATAAGTGAAGGCGTATGGAAATTCTAGCAAATCGATGGTATGTAATGGAATGTTAATTTATATTTTTTAAAATTTTTGTTAAAGCAGGAAAAATTTTATTTCTTACTTAAAAATTTTATTTTTCATTAAATAAATTTGTCACTCTTAAAAGTATAAGTGCGAAAGTCTGGAACAATTAAAACTTTATCTTAACTAGCAGAATTTATTTAATCGATACAATTATCCTTTCTGGGAAGGCTGAGGAATTTTCAGGCTGAAATTAAAATATGGCAATATTCGCAATTTACATAGTAGAATGTAATTTTAACAGTAAAAGTGAAGTAAGTGCTAAACGCAAAACGGTTCAATCCGAAATTGTCGTTTTGAAATGGAAAATTTAAATTAAATTTAATCTAATTGCTGTACCATTAACATCGTAAATAACTTTAAATAGTACTATAACTTTGTACAAGTATTTCTCAAATCCCTAACAAGTTAAGGGATACTTCAGAATCAGAGGTTATTTATTGTCACTGTTTGAATATAATTAGAGTATTGATTACGGTTAATTTGTCAACTTCACGAAGGCATAGCACCACTTGAAT
>VTPC01000712.1:0-17088 GCA_011009095.1 Ignelater luminosus | reverse complement strand
CTCAATCACCGATAAGATTACTCGCCAGTTGCACATATTACAAATGACGTAGAGATCTTAAATTCTTTAAAAGACATTTGAGAAAATTAACGGCTGGTGTCTCATTTTTTAAATTAAAGTAATTTGAAGACACATTAATTTTACAATTTGTCACTTTGTGAATCATTAATAAGGTTACTCACCAGCTGCACGTACGTTTTACATGATATTATAACAAAGACCATTGCAATCATGGAAAAGAAACTACAGGAAAAAAGGCAATAAAATTTATAAAACCATTACTTTAGGAAATGACAGAATGCCTAGTTATGCTAAAACGCAAATGTCTGATAAATTCATCGTTTTCCAAAACACATACAAGCCGGCCTACAATAAAAGTTACTACACACAGTTGGAGTAAATGAAACATTTGTCTTTTGTTTTACTTAATTAAGGCCTCTGTATACAAAGCCAACCTTTTATTTAGCAAAACTCTAAACGTTACAAACAGCCTACACATTTCAAACTTATTTCACTAGTAAAACTGTGATACACACAAATAATTTAATTCAAAAACTTGCTTTTATTCAAATAAACAAAATTATTTCCACGACACAATTTAGGTGGATGAAACTTTTGTTTTATATAGCGCTACTTCCAACGGCTTTTAAACTTGAAGAAGAATTAAGCTGTCAAAAATTTCGTTAAGCTTACGAGTGAAGCGGAAGAATTTTATCATTACGGTTATTTATATGCAAAACAAACTTATCAAGTAACTTTCCTTACTAACAAGCGCCAGACGTTTACACAAGAGCGTATACAAATTTAGCGTTGTTTTAAACTTTCCCTTATCATAAATCCATATATAAAATCTGTCACGGTACAAGCTCGCATGATTTACTACATCGAATAGCGGCGAATATTTTTCCCTTCGCATTGTATTTTTGCACATCCACCAGGTCGCGTTCCGCGACGACGAGGATTTTTGCAATTTATTCCCTTTCCTCTGAAGTTGAAGACTTGCTGTAGTAGCTCGACGGGAGCTTTGCCTTTCAATTACTTTCAATCAAAACGAGACAAGGAGACTAAAACCGTTTATTCGTCGTTAGTTCCCGTCTCGGCGCACGAAAATGAGCTGCGCAACACGTAAATGTATCTACAGAATTTCACTTAATCCACTCAAACGTAGCAGAAAGATCCTTTAGTTCACCCTAATCAAAAATTCCTTCCGATAGAACTAACGCGAATGATATCGTATGGAAATGGTCGATCAAGACTTTGATCAAATCTATGTTTCGATGACCATCGAATACGTTACCATAAAAATACACTTTCGTAAACGACGCAAGCAAAGGAAGCGAGCTATTGACTCTGAAATATATTTATATTCGTCCATTTTACAGATACCATCGATTTGCAAGCTATCTCAGTTTGCTTATGCAATCTGAACGCGTCCTCTGATTTTTCGTCACGACCGATGCTATTCTGAAAATTTACTGCAAATGGCGGCATTATGTTTCTCGTAGTATAATAAATAGTAAGAGGTTGTTTTGAAGAGATGTCCAACAAGTAATTTTAACGAAAGATCGATAACTGAAAACAAAATTTAAGTCTAGGGGGTTTTACAAGATAAACAACCAATTTTCAAACAGAGAAAATGACAAAACAACAAGGCTATCCTTTAGGCTATTTTTAGAGTAAAATTAGTCCAGGAATAGGATTACGGGATAAAAAACGTAAACGAGTCTTAACTAATGAATTTGGTATGTATGTAGCTAAAAGGTGAGGGTCACTAAGTTTCAAACATTTTCGTTGTTATTTTTGTATGCGGTAAATTTATTTTTCTCCTGTGAATTTGTTTATTTATAACGGAATAGTAATCTAGTGTATAGCTATTTAAGTCCAGAAATGTAATAGATTTGCGTGACCCGTTGATTTATATTTATTTAAATTTGTTGTTAGGTAGATGAAAATGTATATAATAATAAATTTCTGTATCTTGCTAAAAATCTATTATTAGAAATGGAAAGGAAAAAAAAGAATAAATTCCTTGCAATCTAGTCAATCACGATTTAATGTTCTATCAATACCGAAAATTTAGGAATTTTAGATAAGGAGAAGAAAAAACTCTTACAAAAATGCAATTTTAATAGACGAAAAGAAATTGAATGAATCTACTAATTAACTCTTGGCAGATTTCAAAATTATCAGATTAGGGTGAATTTTTTATATTCGCATCTAGACAAGATTGGTCTAGTAAAAAGTTAGCAACTTTCATGAATTACCAAACAGATTAATTAATTTTGTAAAAATGGTTGAATTTGTCGGTTTTTATATCCATCAATTTTCATCACTCATAATCTTCTAGGTTAACTCGATAGCTTTTAAAAATAAATTGACACTTAATGGATCAAGTACAGGTGAATAGTTTCCTTTTACAAGAAGAAGGTATACTTAAGTCAAATTCTAAAAGGTTCGGGGTATTTTATAGTCGGACCCTAAAGCTTCGTACACACCGGAAAGCAGATAATCGTTAGCGAACTTAACTCGCCGGTACGCCAGTTTTCTAGTTGTCGCTGAATTAGAATTTATTAAAATAGAAGTAATGTAGAGCATCGATTATCCGAACACTATGGGACCGGGAGGAGTTCAGATAAAAGATAATTCTGTAAGCAAATGAGCTCATCGTTTCGGTACAAATCAAGAATTAAACTTTTTAAAAATAATTAGTAATTAATTGTCGCCTTTTCGCAGCTGTTCTTCTTGTGCTTCAGCTCACATAATGACACTGTCAAATGCTTCAAAAATTTCATCGTGGGAAGGAAATTTTACATTTTCCACATCACCACCATCAGTGACCATATCATTTTCTAGTTCTCTTTCATTATTTACTGCAGCTATAATTTCATCGTCCGTAAAAAATGAAAACTCTATCTTCTTCCTCGCACTGATGGAAATCAGGAACATTTGTTGCCAGTTCCAAAATGACCTTGGCAGATAGTTCATGGTTGATGTCAGTTGCCACTTCGGTCTCCAAGACAATAATTTTCTCCATAATCTAGGCAATGTCTCGGTCTTGACATTCTCCCATGCTTCTGCTGCCATGTAAGCAGTCTTTCAAATTCAATTTGCGTGTCATTTCAGTAGTCTTTGTTTTCATGAAGTAGTAAGCGGTACAAAAACATTTTACGGTAAAGGCGCTTAAATGTTTTCTCACCCCTTGATCCATCGGCTGTACAAGTGAAGCAACATTAGTTGGGAGAAAAACATCAAAATTATCAACTGCAAGTAACTATGAAGTGGAGGGATGAGCAGGAGCATTATCAAGCAAAAGGAGCACACAAAAACGTCTTGAATGATTCCTCGTCCATCCAGGTAAATTACCTACATTTATATTTTTAAAACAACAAGGTTTTTCGCTTTCCCTAATCATTGTAAGTTTTAGTCTGTGAGAACTAGTTATATTACCGCACGTCAGGTTAGTGAGACGTTCTTTATTTACTTTGAAATCTGCAGCAGATTGTTCTTGCCTTGACACTAACGATTTTCGTGGCAAACTTTTCCAGCTCAGTCCAGTTTCTCTGGCGTCGTACACATTTTCCAAGTTATACGTATTCAACGCAATAAGATCTGCAAATTCTTTCTTAAACTCTTCCGCACTCTCAGGATTTGCAGGAAACTTTTCACCTGCCAAGTCTAGTTGTCGTATGTCATGTATCAATTTGAATTTTTGTAATCATCCTGTACTTGCCTTGAAGTTTAAGTCACCTCCTAGTTTTTGGTTCAGTAAAAGAGCTTTTTCACAAAGCATGCGACCTGAAATTGGCTTACCTTTGCTTCTCTGCCGTACAAATCGTGTGTAAACTGCACTTTCCAATTTGTTGTTTACCGCCGATTTCATTGTTTTCGTTGCAAATCTGTGCAGGCTTTCCTCACTTTTTTTAATGTCTGTGATCGTCGATTTCCCCACATTGAACTTGACTGCTAATGCACTAGCACTTTCAGCTTATTTTAAGCCGGTCTATAACTTCTAATTTGACGCTAATTGATAGTAAAACTCTTTAAGCTTTGCCGACATATTAAACGCGGTACCTACTAACACAAATGACAAACGACTGAAGGTATCAACTGGCTATACGAACACACCACACACCTCTTTGTACTAAAACGCTGCGAGACAACGCGATACTATTATATCAGTAATTCCTGTTATAAAAACCATAAATTAAATTTCGCACTTTATTATATATGTATTTGCACGTGTGTGACCTGTACGATAAGCTAATAGTATGTAACAAAAACAGTACCTTTTAAGTTTTTATTAATTTAGTTTCTGTTTAATCGCGATTAACGTTAACAATAGAGCATAACAAGAAAACTTAAGTTTTATTATAATTTAATTAAATATTGTTGGAAAATAATCGTAATCCTAACTGAAATAAAAAAACCAATAGGTTCAGACCCCTGCTTTAAACGATGCGTTCAGTTAACAGATCGTTCGGTCGACGGATGTTCGGATTATGGATGCTCTACTGTAAATGGTTGCATTTCTTGCAAGTTTATGCCCACGCAATACCCCTTGATGGTTCACTAAAATATCTGCAACTTACAGTTCGCGGACTAGTTGCCCATTTTTGTTACAAGTTCGCTGAAATTTCGATTTGCTTAATACAAGAAAGAGTCCCTTAATTTGTTTAAGGCAAGCTTTGGTGGCCCACCATCAGATTTTTTTTCTATTGAGAAAACGCCGCAATCATGATTTTATTATCTTTTCATCAACTTTTAAACTGTGCTCGAACGTAATGAGTAGAAGAAATTATGATTTAAATCTTACTATTTGAGAAATACACGATCATGTATTGATTGTGCAACAATTATGTTGCAAAGCGGCTTAATAATACGCGCTAGCAAAGGATTAGAGTAAGTAGGAGAGTAATTAAATTCCATTTGCATTAATCAGTTAGCATGCAGCACAAGACATACGTGCTGCAGTATAATCAACATGAATTTACCGGGATTGTATTGATGGGGATTTAAATCCACTTAATTACAGTTATATCTACTGGAATTACAGGTATTTCTGTTGCCTGCTGCTAAAGCTGTGCATCGCATCAACAAACTATTAGTTTGTCATAAAAGCACAAAAGATTTATTTTAACGACCTTGATTTTTCAATATTAAAATGATTCTTTGTATGAAAAGGCTGAGACAACTTACGACCTCACACCCTATGAAACATATGCCATATAAAACACTCAGCAGTTTTTAGCTGGTGTACGCTGAACTTGGTAAGAAACTATAGAAAGATTTATAGGTAAACTTTGTATAACGAGAACTTTGTTTCCAAAATGTGTTCAGTTTGTTAAATAATAGAACAAAACAAAATTTAACAAACTCGTTTACTAAAAGGAAAAAGTTTAACACGGCTAGCAAATACCGCAGGGATGGGTTTACATTCGGAAACCGCGCTAAAACTAGTCTAGACGAAGTTCAAGCTATAAATAAAAAACATCTTTTATATAATGTACTACATAAGAATGTCTATCCTAGTATGCGAATTTAGTAAGAGAAATTCAAGTTTGCGCATGTTAGTTATTTTTAAAAGCAAATAGAGCAAAAGTGGAAAAACTAGAAAGCAGAATTAATCCGAAGTAAAAGTGATTTCGTAATAATAATAATAATAAAGAAATGTCTCGCTTCAAAATAGTACAGATACTATTTTATGCCTTCTTAATATGCAACTAGTTATCGTGTATACATACGTTAAGATATTATACTATAATTTATGTATAATTTTAACATTCCTAGTTAATTATAGATACGTGCTCACAATGCATAGTTACTTGTAGTTATATGAGCTTATGTAAGCTTCATAAATATAAATAAACACAAAGTACTTGCATCTACATTATATTAGCCTGTATCTCCTTAGCCTACATTGTGCTAAATAAAAAATTTAAATTCTTTCCCTAAACCATCAAGCAAACACATAACAAGTTTTGTTAATAAATAGGAAACTTTCTTATTGAATATTTCTCGAAATTAATCTGCATGCACGCATATGAGAGTCTCAGTACCTGGTTAGTTTGTATTTCACTCGATTAGCAATCTAGAGCAAGTAACTACTAAAATGAGGTTTGACACACTCTACCACAAAAAAGGAAACGGGGAATATGTAATGTTTGATAGTTGATACCTATTATGCCTCTAAAATGTCGTACAGTGATGTAAGCTATATCAAATAATATTCTTCTCTGTAATTAATTCTCTAGCACTGCTTGCTTTAAAGTCAAAGACTTCTTCGGTTAATTAATGGAGGCAGATCTAGTAGTAAATTCGTATTTCTTCAAAGCCTAATTTAATTGCCATTTACGTAAACGAAATAAGATCTGCAGCCTGTGAGTTTTTAAAAAGTGTCTCTAATTGCTGTGCTAATCTAGATTCACTTTCATAAAATCTTTCAGCAATATTTTATATATGGAACGTTTACTTGACTTCAGAATCGTGACAGTCTGTATTGGAAATTTAAAAAACCAATAAGAGGGTAAACATACCGTTGCAGCAAGTCGTCAGAAACGTTAAAACAAGTTGTAAAATTGTCACATCTAGAGAACTATCGCTAGCTCTGGCAAACGTGGTTGTAGTTACTGTTCAGCTCTTTTTCTGCCGCGTTTGCAAAATTCAGCGCCATCTTTTGGTTGAGTTTTCACCAATAGTATCAAGAACCCGGAAAAATAGACATTTTGAATGGTACTTTGACATTTAGGAGACCTCCAGCGAAACAACTTTTTATTGCTCGAGGTGATTACAATGTTAAAAATACCTACTACGGTTCCAGATGAACTATACCGAGAGGCAGACAACTGTATATGACTATGATAGACAAAAATTTTAAACATCTCTGTATGGACGAACTGACATTAACATGATGGCTGATTTGATCGATTTTTGTATAGTCAGGGGTATACCGAGCAGTTTACTAGACGCAGAGTCTTGCTTTTTGACCTGTCATCCGACCACTCACTTGTAATAATCACTTTGTGTACGAAAATTCTTATGCAAAATAAACCTCCTACTTTAACCAACCGACTCGCCAACTGGGACATGTTTCGCAAGCTGTTCGATAGCGAGCTGGACCTTAATGTGTCACTCAAAACTGAAGAATAGATAGATAATGAAGCTGAATACCTAACAAAAACCAAAAACTCCAAGAACAGATAAACCAATTAGAATTGACAAATTACCTCTCGTTATTCGTGAAAGAAGCGCAAGTTAAGACGCCAGTGGCAATCAACGCGTAATCGAGAACATAAAACAATACAATACAAGAGCTACGCAAGAACTGAAACTATTGCTTAATGGACACAAAAATAATGCTGTTCAAAATTATCTTAGGAATTTATCTTCCACAGAACATACCGAATACAGTCTCTAGGAAGCCACGAAAAAAGCTAAATCATCCCCAACTATACATATAAAATTCTCCACTACGAACTGAAGATGGAAGATGGGCTAAAGATAATATAGAAAAATCGATATTGTTTGCCAACCACTAAGAGAAAATATTTCAAGAATTTCTTCACGAAACACCAGACGGTAATAACGACGAACTTCGTAAATTTTTAAACTAAAAATCCCCAGAATTCGATCTCATTGCTGTCAAAATACTCAAAGAATTGCCTTATAAAGCCAAGAGGCTCATGACAAAAATATTTAATACCATTCTGCTGACAGGTTACTTTCCTTCACAGTGGAATGTAGCAGTTATTGTTCTAATCCCAAAATCGGACAAACTGCTGGAAGATATAAAATCTTATAGGCCAATAAGTCTACTTTTATCAAAACTTTTTGAAAAATTACTAATAGATAGATTGCAACCAATCGTTGAAAGACGTCAACTGATATCCACTACCTTGAGTTTGGCACCTTAGTCTCCTTTACAAAATCAGGAAAGATATTATCCCTAAATTACTTTCTTATTCTTAAATCTTATGTTTATAACTGTTACTGCCTTATAAAATACCATGATGAGCAAACCGCTCTTCGTAAAATTAGCTCTGGCGTTCCGCAAGGCAGTGTGCTCGGGCCATTGCTCTACCTGCTGCATACAACTGATCTACCAATGAGTAACTTCAGTATGGCGGCTACATTTGCGGATGATACTGCAATTCTGGCATTGCACCAAGATCCTATTAGAGTCTCACAGATACTTCAAAATCGTCTTTGCAAAATATTCGCAGAAGAGTGGCTCAAGAAATGGCGAATCAAGGCAAATGAAATGAAAGCAGCACACGTCACCTTCACGAACAGAAGAGATATCTGCCCACCAGCGACCTTAAGTAATCACCCGCTGCCACAAAAAGAAGAAGTCAAATATCTAGGAATGTATCTGGATAGACGTCTGACTTGGAGAAAACACATCTTTAATAAAACGAAGCAACTAGGTCTCAATCTCAAACATAGAGATACTAGAAAAATTTCAGTCTAAAGTGATGATCTCTGATGCTCCATGGTTTGTTCCTAATCACACATAACCTTGGAATCAAGAAAAGTGAAATCCAAAATAAAGGACGACAGTGCTAAATATAAAAACAGACTAAGAACTTACCCTACCAGACATGCTAATAGTCAGAATCAATTGCCCGATGCAGACTTAAACGCGATACTCCTTATGATTTGGTCACTAGGTTTTAAGCTGTTTTATTTGCCCAAGCATCGAAACTGATTAGCTCTTATTAATATTATTCTTTTGGAAGCAATTAATGGGTAGTTTACTTTCATAATTACAAAAAGAAATTTCGAAGACACGGCGACTCTGCAACTACGTTTGTTACGTACAGCGTGATCCAAGAAAAAGGTTACAAATGAGAATAGTCTTTAGTTATCAATTTTGATTAAAATCCATCTTACAACTTTTTGTTTATAATAACACATTAAGGGTCAGTTGTATAATTGCATGTTTATACTTTAAACTTAAGTTTAATTGATTGACAACGATTGTTTCAACAAGTCGAGGATTACCAATGGTTTTAATAAACTATGCCAAAGATACCCATTCATTTTTTGAGAAAATTACAATCATTTATTGCAAGGCTCTTTAAATTTCTGGTACGTAATCGTTGAATCAGGTGGTTCTTTGTATTAAAACCAACCCAACAGTTTTTATGAAAAATAACATAATAAAAAAGTTGTGTATTTGTGACCCCTTTCTTGGATCGCATTGTATATGTAAAATAGAGTATAGCCGATTTCTTTTATAACGAAACTCAAGACATAACCTGCAATAATTCAAATAATTTATTTCATTATTAGTTTAATTGCCATTTATGTAAACTACTACGTTTTTGTTTTGTGCCAGATGTATTCTTCTTTGTTAGAAATTAAGAGTACAGATCTCGATTGTTTTAAAGTTCAATTTTATTCTTTTGTTCAAGTAAGTTTTAGATTTCTTCTGAACAACAAGCGCAACACTTACATATCGTATCAACTGACCAAACTAATCTTGAGAGCATGCATTTTCTGGTGGTATCAAAATTCTATTACTGACTGTCTTCAAACGTACCTTTTCATTCTTAGAAGTTTTTCGGCAAACAGCTACAGGATAAAAGATAATAAAAGTTGGCATCAGAAAGATAAGCAGAAAGCTAAAATATGAAGACAAGTAATTACACAAAGTATTTGATTTTGATATATGGATCGTTAATTGTGGACTTTTGATTTTCAAGAAAATTTACATTTTCATTCTTAAGTTTAATAAATAAATAAAATGAACAGATGGTTAAAATACTAACATGTGGAGGGCACACTGAGTCTGTCGCCGATTTCATTGAAATTTTTACTGGCTATTCTACATCGAAAATATGTCGAAACGTATTTTGCCGTTCGTCTAGATGGGCCTTTTGGGCCCCGCAAAAAATTTTAGAGGTTGGAAAATAGCTGAGATTGGCTTTCGTGAAACTGGCTCTGCTCCCAGCTGTCTTAACCGATTTCAATGAAACTTTTGTGCCATTCCTGTTCCGCCTTTTGTTGCGAATTTTATTCTGACCTTCCTAGGACTAATATTTTTCGATATAGAAACACCCATAAAAGCTTCATTGAAATCAGTTAAGAAAATACCAGGTGTATACCTATGAAATGAGACTTTCAGCTATTAGACCACAGATGTCGCTAGGAGTATTTTTAAACTGTCCCAAATGTCTTATATTTTTCGTCTGTCATCTGTCAACAATATTCAATTCATTGTTTGTGATGTTTCATACAACAACGCATTTTTTTCGCTCTTAAAAATGTCGAATTTCGTGCCTTCAAACTACGATTTGCGGACATCGTTGATTTTCTGTTATCAATTGAAGAAAAACGCTTCTCAAGCTCATCAAATGCTTATAGAAGCTTACGGTGGACATGCTCTAAGCAGAGCACAGTGCTTCAGGTGGTTTGAAAAATTCCGAAGTGGTGATTTTAGCGTGGAGAACGAGGAACGTGGCCGGCCACCGAAAAAGTTTGAGGACACCGAATTGCAAGCATTGTTGAATGAAGATGATGGTCAAACGCAAGAAATGATGGCAGAGCAGTTGGGAGTGACCCAAAAAACCATTTGCAAACGTTTGAAAGACATGGGCATGATTTTAAAGGTCGGAAGATGGGTGCCGCATGAACTGACTGAAAGGCAGCAAGAGAACCGAAAAACCACTTGTGAAATGCTGCTCTCCCGGTTCAAAAGGAAGTCTTTTTTGCATCGAATCGTTACGGGTGTATTTCTCCAATCCCAAGCGTAAACGATCGTATGGTCCGCCCGGCCACAAGCCAAAATCAACGGCCAAACCAAATCGCTTCGGCCGCAAGGCAATGCTGTGTGTTTTCTGGGATCAGCATGGTATGATTTGGTACGAGCTATTAAAACCAGGTGAAACAGTTGACGGTGCACGCTACCAACGACAATTGGCCGATTTGAACAGCGCTATACACCGAAAACGCCCAGAATATGCCGATCGGCGTCACAAAGTAATTTTTCTTGATGACAATGCACCACCACATCGAACAAGAGCGACCCGGGAATTGGTGGAGACGTACGATTGGGAACCGCTGGTGCATGCGGCTTACTCACCAGACTTGGCGCCTTCCGATTATCATTTGTTTGCATCGATGGGCCACGCACTTTCCGAGCAGCGCTTCAATTCTCACGAAGAAGCCAAAAAATGGCTCGATGATTGGTTTGCGGCCAAAGACGGCCAATTTTTTTGGCGCGGCATTCACAAATTGCCTGAGAGATGGGTAAAATGTGTCGCTAGCGATGGCTATTATTTTGAAGATTAAATTTGTAACCATTTTTTGTTAATAAACGTTTAAAATTGAAAAAAAAGTCTCATTTCATAGGTATACACCTATGTAAGTCGACACGTGTTTTGCCATTTGTTCAAATGGGCCCTTCGGGTCTCGCAAAAAAATGTTTTAGGTCGAAGAATAGCTGAAATTGGTTTTCACGAAACTGGCGCTGCTCCCAGCTGTCTGAACGATTTCAATGAAGATTTTATGCCATGCCTGTTCCGCCTTTTGTTGTCAATTTTATTCTGGCCTTACTGAGGCATATATTGAAAAACCTGTGTGCAGGGGTCTAAATATTTTTCGATGTAGAAACACCGATAACAGTTTCATTAAAATCGGTTAAGAAAATAAGTCGACACGTATTTTGCCATTTCTCCAAATGGGCCCTTAGGGCCTCGCAAAAAAATGAAGAATAACTAGTCAATTTCAGAATTCGGGTTGTTAGTTGTGGACTTCTGCCGACTTCCAAGCAATTCCACCTCTTCACTCTTAGATGTTTTTTGGCAAGCAGTACAGGATATCGAATTAATAAATAAGTATGAAGACAGATAATCATGCGGACTTCTACTGATTTCCATGCACACTTCACCATCTATTTTTAGGAATCTCTTCAAAAGCGTTTCAATCTTGGCAATAACACTGAACAGAACATCTCTGGCATACACGCCACAAATGTATCTTATGGCAGTGTCCCGTTATTACCTCTCATCACCTCACTGTTGTTTTAGAAACTTGAGTTTCTTTCCAGGCGGGGTGGAAGTGGTGTGCAGCGTTTGGCTTCTGATCAATGACGACGGTGACAAATGAATACCAATAGAAGGAAAAGTTACAGAAATACATGTTGTATTCTACGTACTGATATGACCCATGTTTCAATGAAAACGTGAAACTTCCCAACGCGACGTCTTTCACTTATATCTTGAAAACCGTTGATACTACGTAAATTTCTCAAAGGTGTCGATTGAAAGAGCATAAGATTTGCAATAAAATGAGTGTATACTTACTCTTTTTTTATAAGATTTTTTGTTTTTGGAGAAAAAAGTGTAATTGAAAAGCTTGAGTTTCGTGAAATGACGCGAATCAGCGTTATAGCCCAATAAAAGTATGATTTGACTTGCAACTAAGTAGGAGAAAGCTGTATGTTGGCATATGTTTGGAACACATTAGGACGAGTACTTTCCAAAAGTCCGCAAGCGTTTGGTTTCTCCGCTAGCCTCCCCCAAACATTGAAATTTCAGGTTCATTGTAATTCCAATTCTAATAAAAAAAATGTCTAATAATGAACTATAAAGGCGGCGCGGCGCAGCGAAATGCATTTTATAGATCCTCGCGATGTTAGAGACTTAGTTCTTCACGTATTGGGCCTGATCAAGTCTGTGTTTTCGTCCTGGATGACACTGCATTGTGCATTGTTAGTCTTCATGTGCTGATGATTAAAATCATGATTGATGGCTTGTAGGGATTTACAGGTGAGCTGCTACGGTTGATCCCAAGATATTGAGATCCCGAGTTTCTAAATGTTAAATTTATTCTTTACGCAGTGTCTTCATGAAAATCCAAACCGTGTATTCAATAAAAGTATCTCGACTTCCACTGAAGAGTAAAAGCAACCCAAGCTGGTAGAAAATGGGATGTATGAACTGGGACGTGTTGGCAAACAGAATGCCATCATGGGGATTGGTAAACAAGCTTTAGCGTTGATATTGAAACAGAAGATGATCACCAGGTAAGAGAGCTAAAGGTAGGTTCTCGAAATTTCAACACTGGACACTTCTGTAGTAAAACAAGACCGTTTCGCTTTTATCCTACAGTACATCGATCGATCATTGGAATCGGGTAAGTTCTCAGCTTTAAAGCCGAACCCAACGAATGAGACACTCATATAGCAGGGCAAGTAGTATTCATAAAGCACATTCGGTATAATAACGTTTATTATATGTTATGAGAATTCTTATAACTGGTAACTGAATTTTTGTAAGTTTTATCAATAAAAAATGACTCGTCAAGTTTCAAGTTCAATTTCTCAACGTTGAGTAGTATGTATGTTTGCGAGTGTTGAAACTTCTACCTTCAATCTTTTATTCATTTCTCTATGAATGTCTTTACCAATTTCATTACGTCTGGTGCACATTTTATCTCGGATTCGCAAGTTCTATTTGACTGAAGAAAGCTATGCTTCATTAATCAATAGAGGATCTGTTTCTTAACGAAACTACTGTTCGAGCTTGTTACATAAATGAAAGTGGATTGTATTTTTCTTTATTTATTTCAAACTCAAACATGTAATTTTTCTTATAATACTATTTGTTAATGGAACTATGATGAGGAATTTTTGTCGACTAACTTATTTTGATGAACTACAGAGCACAAGTGATCCTACTCTTAGTCAGTTGTTTCCACCCTTATGACTTACGTTGTGGAAGGGGTGCGTGGCGTCATCTGTTCGTAAATTACAAATATAACAACACTATAAAAAAATTTAATATATAAACTCTATATAACTACTTTACTATACATTTGAACTTTATTAATATTTTACAAGATGTATGTAATGTAGATATCAGCAAAAACGTAGATATGAAAGACTCCTGAAGGTTCTTTTTTTTGTTAATATTCATATAGAGTTATTACTTTCAGGTCTCGTGTCTGTTTAAATTTAGTGTTTGAAAATAAAAATAAATATAAAACATAGAAGTATCTGAATCTGAAAAACAATTTCATACGGAATTTCATCACTTCAAACGTATAAATAACATACAATAACGCTGCATTTTAAACAGGCTTTAACCAAATACAATTGTTGGGTCGGCAACATTTGTCACGAATTCCACACAACTGTCTGGATACTTAGTAAATTCCGTAGCTGTTTAAATGTAGATATCGTACAGATACGTTTAAATATACATTTTCTCGAGTTTGAGGAACGTAGTAGTAGTAAAGGAAGAGGATTCGAGAGATTAAATGAAAATAGGGCGCACGTTTTCCTACAATGAGTTGGTTATGAATTTGTGTTCGGCTCTTAAATTATACGCTTTTTTTGATCCATAACATAGTTGAGTTGCTATTCGAAAAAGTGTATAAAGGGAGGAAAAAGAAAAATAATTTTTTCTTCGCGATAATGAAAATTTCATACTTTGACGCAATAATAATCTGTCGCCAAACTTCTTTTGGTTCACCGACATCGTGTGACAGATCGCCAAGATGAAGATGTATGGCTGTTGTTGTTTTTTGATGTTGAGAACGGTTAGATTAAAACAAATTGTGTGGTGCTCAGTTTACGATTATTTTAGGCCGACAGGTGAGGATAAAGTTTCAGAAAAATTTATTTTTAATAAAATTCTGAAGAACTTTTCTCATTTGTTACACACATATAGAAAAAACTCATCAGCTCGGAAGACATCTAAAATATGAAACGTCATACATGGCCGGTTGTAACATTTAAATGACATTATACACCAGAAAATCTTTTGATAAAAATTTTTTAGTAAGGTAACAAAGTAATAACTTTTTTAATCAAAGCATTTCGACGTATTTTTTCCATTTTTTTGACAAACACGAAAATAGAATTAAAAAAAAGAAATAAAGAAAATTCCATTATTTAAAATATGGTTCGGTGACTGTTACCAGTAGTAGATTTTCCATTTTCGTATTACAATACGCAACAGACAGAAAGAAAATTGAAAACAAAGGGTTTTCGCATATAATAAAACACGTAGTCCTAAAAGCTCGCGCTTTAATATTATGGCACATTCTTTCACCCTTTCCCCCTTTATTATTATTACTATTATTATGGGCATGTCTTCCGTGACATACGATAATGCATCTGAGATTATGATTTTCACGAAAAGCTACCCGAAAATGTAATGCATTACAAAATAGCGCCGTTGACTGCGGTGAAAATCATCTACGAAAGCGACATTCGCGTCGTTGTTAAGTTGCATGACTTTTAGGCCAAGAAAACTAGGGAACCGGAAAATACTGTATAGATCCTATACTTGGTGGCGCTTCATTCACGTTAAATGTGGCACTAGAATTGTCAGACTAGCGAAATGCGTGACTTCAGGTTGCGTGTAAATTTAGAGCAGTGGAAACTCGAATCGAAAAACTTTTTATTAGTCATTTGAAAGAAATTGCCACATAAAAGTGACAAGTGTGTCAAAGTAATTTAGGGGAATTTTTATAGGCCTGCAATCTTTACAACGACTAATTTGTTTAATAATGTAAATGGAACGGAAGCTATACACGCGGGGAGGAAAAAAACTATAAAGATTCTTGTACTGATCAAGTGCAACAAGTTCCTTTAATAGTAAGGTAGCAATTATTAATAATGAATTGTTTTGTTTTTGTGCGTATTCTAATTTAATTAAAACAAACATTTTAATAAAATACGAAATCTAATTAAATTTTTAATAGCATGAATCCCTCATAAAACAAGAAACGATTATTTAAGAAAAATCTTGTAAGTGTTAAAAACTTCATTTTCCCCCGTAGTTACTTCTAAAGTAATTAAAAGTTGGAAAATAACGAAGTAAGAACTTTAAACATCGAATTAACAGGTAAAATATCTAACGTACTGGAAAACATACTTTTTTTTGGAAATTGCGTTTCGTTTAATTTAACCTGCAAATGAAGAGGGGGATGATTTAGTAAGTTAAAACGCAACTTATCCAAAACGCGTCCATCGTATAAGGATAACGAAATTCGCAATAATTACCTTAATTAAAGACTTGGCAGGAAACTCGTGTTGGAACATGACAGACGCAATTTTTGCGGTCATTATAATTACAAACTGTTATAATCTTCAAAGGACATTTCATAATATTAACCGGAATTTGCCAAGACGGATTTGTAAGCAATCAAAGTAATTTTCAATTAAAATACTTGTAAAAGGAGTAAAATTACTAAACATTATTTTTTTTCTAGGTTTTTTTTGTTTTACGCACGAATAACGTAGAATGCTAAGTAATTTGGAACAGATGTAGGTATTACTAAACATTAATTAATTTCGTTGTGTACCTCAAAACAAGAGTTCGTATTTCAGGTTTTAATTAAAAACTTGGGCATTTGTCCTATTTAATGCTAAACATTAAAGAGATCTAGATATTTCATAAAAAATTACCTTTTTAACTATTTTATCTCCGCCTTACAAAAACAAGCGACAGAGCTCGAACAAATCAACATCACGTGTTTAAATCAGGTTTTGTATTGCAAAAAAATGCGTAGTAGTATTTACATCATTAAATCATTATAATATAGTTAAGTTGTTAAAATGAGGATATAAATATCTATAGATCAACTAAAGTAGTTCATAACCTAAATCTCGTATATGAGACTTCAAGATACAATTAAAGTTAAATAAAACAAAAGCGTCTAACCAATTACACGACTGTAACAGCAGACTGATTAGCTACTAGAAGGCGTTTAAAAATAATAAATTGTGCTCGCTATGTTATTTATCGCGTACAGCTATCTATCTACTAATCCTATAGTAGAAATCTGCGATACTCCTATCTTACAGTTAAATTGCCAATTTAGTAATATTTTGTGCAAAAACAAATATATTGTTGAGAGTCACTTTGCTGCTACAAAAGTAATTGAAAGCAATTGAAGGGGCCAATGCAAGAAGTGGACATGTCCATTTTTTATCGGAAATGAGTTATTTGTTTGGACATGTTCTTGAATCGTTACTGCATCGTTCTGAGCAAGAACTAGACTTCTGCCGCTAACATAGATCATGTACGAGTGCGATGTTGGTTGTCTACCTACTAAGTACTGTGCAAGAAGTGG
>VTPC01000711.1:64788-80044 GCA_011009095.1 Ignelater luminosus | reverse complement strand
AAAAAAAGGGTAAGAAGAGACAATAAAAGAAAAAGAATTGTAGTAAAAGAAAGAAGGTAAGAGAGATATATATATAAAGAAGAAAGGAAAAAATAATAAAGACTCAAGAGAAATAAAACGCAGAACTCATAGATAAATTCAGTAAGAGTATAGAAATTAGAGAAGAAAAAACAAGCAAGCAAGCACTAAGAAGAAAAATGAGCCAAACCATAAGGAGAAGAAAGAAATGAGAGAAACGAAAAGAAAAAAGAAAAAAGCGGCGAAGAAAATAAATATTCTAATAAAAAAAAGAAGCTAAGAGAAATATAATGGAGAAGAAAGGAAAAAGAATGATCCAAAAGAGATAAAATATAGAAACTCTTAGTGGCTTTGTCACATACTATTAAAAAAAAAAGATAAATTCATAGTAAGCGCATAGAAAGGGGGAAACAAGAGTGTATTAGAGGAGAAAGAAATAGAAAACAGGCAAAAACCATATAGACTGAAATAGTGTGTATAGGCCAAAAACAGAGTGGAAAAAACAAAAAATGAAATAAGAGTGAAGAGTGATGGAAAAAAGGCAAAACAGAATGATGAGATGAAGAGAAACGAAAAGAAAAGGAAATCTAATCAAGAAAATAAACATTTTAATTGAAAACAGAACTCTTAAAAGAAGATAAAAGTTGTTCCACAAATGTAACTCTGTCTTAACATACTTCTTTATCAGCTTCTAGAAATATTTTGACCTAATTTTATTGCAAAGTTATTTGTTAATTGAGACATGGGCAAAAAAAAGACTTTTGACTTTCTAAAACATTGCGAAAAATATACCTTATAATAAAACTGAGAAACATTCTCTGGGGGTAAATAATCTATTCTTTTGGGATTCAGACTTTTTATCATTTATCTACGTCCACATCTAGCTAGCACAGAATTTTTCTTCATTGAAAGAAAGTTTCCAGTAGATGTTCATTTGATGTTACCGAATAGTGTTGAAAGAATTCGAATATATCTTATTGCGATGACTGATGACAAATTTAAAATTTCATTTGTTTTTACCAATTACGTATATCAAAAGCACAGATTTGCATAATTTTTTATCTGCCCTATACTTGATCAGCTTGTGACATACGCCCATGTGAGAATAGCAGGTAAAAAATTCCTTTAGTCCAATTAATAAGTAATCAAAAACAAAACACAATTTTTAATATCTAAAAGCATGAGATAGACACAGAGTAAAATATCTGCTACCTGTAACTCATTCACGCGATCCAGTTTTGAAGAACATGAAATTTGTCGTATGAAGATATTTTTTGACTCGGTGAGGATTTAAATTGTTCAGATTTATTATGCTAATCAGACTTCTGTTGATTTTATCTTCAACAGGGTTTTATTTATTTTCGATTTATAAATTCAAAACAGAGTTTGGGAGTGTCAACGTATAAAATTCCTTTTTTTATCTTTGTAATAATTAGAAACTTTTTATTTGTTTATAAATGAAATAATAGTCTTTATTAATTGGTTTTCAAAATGTTGCTGATTTTTGTAATAGATAACGCAGCAAAATTTCTATTGAAGTGTCTCATAAAACAATTGATATGAAAAGTTTGTAGCAATTATTACAAAATGGTAGCTCGAAATAAATTTCTAAAATCTGCTCAGTTGAGCGTCAAGTTGGTAAATCTGAAATTACAGATAAAAAAGTGTTCTAGAGCACATTTCCCGTTTAAAATTCTTGCATTATGTTAACAATTTATAATTTTAAAATGAAGCTATTTAAATTTCAGTAAAAATTTTGTTAATAATTGTACAAGTTTAATTACAGAAGTAACATCAAAAACTGCAAATAAATGAATGCCATGTATTTTTGTATTATGTAAACTCAACAATTAAAATGGTTTTAACAAAAATGTCCTAAATCTAGATTAAAGACAAGTAGGAAATGACAAACTTGAATCTAATTATTAACCTGTTCATTAATTTAAGAAAGTAACAAAAAAGTGAAAACGTTTAAATAATTACCAAATTAAAAACTAAATAAAATTTTATAAATGTAACATTAAAAGTTAAGCATTTAACGTTCTACTGTCCCATTAGTAAATGGAATTTAATCTTAACACTTCAACAATGGCAGACCTGTACGGAATCTTAATTATTGATTGGTGTATAGCTAGCTTTCCCTCGAGTTGTCAAAGTTCCTAGAACCTAAAATATTTGAAGACAATCTATCAACCTATCAGATACGTGTAAACGCTCCTAGAAATATAATCAAAGGAAAAAGCTAAAATAAGGTTAGAATCAATGAACCAACCAAAAAAGTAGTAAAAAAGTGAACTACTACAAATACACTTTTGTTTTCAAATTTCTTACGATAACAATAAAAAATAGAAATCTGTATCTAAAAAATATGTAATTAGAAACCAAAGATATTCGAGCGTAATTTGAAAGTGTAGAAAGCTATTTTAACCGATCTGGAACGGTTATCGTAACAAAAACGGTCTCAATGCGAATTTATGTAACCAAGCTTGTTTATATAAAGAGTTTATTTCGATCAGATAAAGGGGTGTGGGTGCTGGTTTGGTTTATATTGGTCACGACCAATGTTGCAGAATAATAATAGAAAAGGGTTATAACAGATAGAGAGTTGTGAATCCATATCTCGTAAAACGTATGGTGCTATTGTATTTACCAACAATAAATACAAATTTCACCACCATTAATTAATATTCACAAATGATGTACATCATTATCGCAAGAATATTAAGAAAATGTAGGTTAATAAATGATGAGAATTTGATGATAATAATCTGCTAGTGGTTATTGTTTCTTTTGTCTTGATAAATTCTAACACTATTGATTTACGGTTTGTATTCAAATTTGTTTGAAATAAAATGGAAACGTTTTTATCGAAGATCAAATAAAATAGACCATAAACGCCTCCACAATTGCTATAAATTCACTCAAGATGTGTGTTACACAAGCTTTATACAACAAAGAACAAGACATGATAATATTTTATTTTATACGGTTCACTGTTAGTTCAACATTTTATGTCTGTAATAACACGCCTTAGCACTGTTGTTTGACTTTTTTGGTCGTATAGAGAACAAGACAAGATTGCCAAACGATAAACAGTCATATGGAAAGAAAATGTCAAAGGCCGACAGTTTAAATTTATGATGGATCTACTTTATGCTTATAAGGAGGAGCGTCTCTGATAAAAATTTTTGCCTAGGTGTTGACTTCATAATCGTCCAATATCCGTCTTCAGCTACTATTTAGTCATTCAAGAATGAATTGCGAACTTTTAATTGATATTGAAAAGTTTCACCATTCTAAACCTCAGGAACGCAAGTATACGGAATTTCCATATTACGATATATGCAAAAGATACTGCAACCTTATTTCTTAAATTGTTTTGTAATAAGTGCAGGTAGTGAGTAACCTTTTCAATAATGAATAAGAACCTTAAGAACAAATAATGATTCAGCTTTTAGAACGATGTATAAACAATCAAAAGAAAGATGATGATTATTGTTATTTACATTAGTAAAGGAAGTGTTATCATTGTTTCCAAAAAGAGGTTAGGTGACATTATTCAGGATGCATCTGAAATAATATCCTTGTCAGGGTCTAAGAGTTAAAATTCTCAATTATTACTCGTTATTAATCGTTACAGAGAAGAATGATCAGAAGTTTAAATAATTGCTATTATATCTCGGTGATCCTGACGGGGAAGAGTGAGGGGCTATTAGTAACTATCTGGACTATCTGGAATTATATATAAACTAAACCGTTGACAAAAGGAGAAGAAATTACTAGTAGGACAAAACGAGCTTCAACCGGAATTTATTTTAAAAGGTCAACCTCGACTCTCTCGTGCTCATTCTTCCAAAACAAAAGTACCCTAACTCTTTGTTTTACAAATGCTGACTCAAATATCAAATAAAGATGCCCTTAAAGCTGCCTTCTTACATTATAAAATATCTGTGAAGATTTACCTTTTGTAAGCCAGTGAAGTATAAGTGTCAAAATGTCCAAAGTGGGACAATTTAATTTTTATTTACGAAATGAAGATTTAGCTTCACTCAAAAGCAATTTAGTAGAACAGAAAAAAAACCAAAAGGTCCGTTAGATGAAGTTTGTCTAGCAAAGTTAGTATAAGAAGCAACAGACGATGTGCAAAACAGAAGCTGTCTTCCTGGACAAATTATAAAATGTGTGATAAATGAAAATCGAGTTATGTAGAATAATGTTTTGTATTTGGTACATGGAGCGTCATTTATAAACTGTAAAGTGGACTATTCAAACTATATACCAAGAGCAAATAGTAGATGACTGACTTAGTCACCACCGGTGGCATTATGATTGCCAGTCTAAAATGTTTCAAAGAAGAAAGCGCTTTTGGAACTTGAAGGTTCCTCTTCAGCCAAAAATGGTAATTTTGGAAAGAGAGGAGGTAAGAAGGGATAAGAGGCAATTAATTTGATCCTTGTATCAAAATCAAAATATGCATAAATCGACTTGATTCTGTGAGGAAAGTACCTAGAAGATGTTTAACAAATTCGATTTCTCCAGATAATGTACATACAAACATCGGATGATCAAATAAAGTCTGCCAGGAGAATATTAACATTTCAATTTACAAAATGAACACTGTACGCTGTTCAGATATGAGGTATAAATGTCTGTTTAGACAACCTAACTTGATAGTAAGTGTTCTTTTGGAAAGAACGGTTGCTAGCGGCGAAACAGTCGTGTTGTAACCGTTTGTGCAGATAATGAAGACAAATTTACATTGACGCTTTGTTACTGACAATTGCTAAAGCTAAAAATCATGAAGATTTCTTCAAAATGAAGAACCGCAAATAATATCTCTGCTATTGAATCTACATAATCTTGTGATATTACATAAGATCATCTCAAACAGATAGAAAAAAGATTAGAAAGGATAATAGCTATAAAAATAAAAAATTGAGCAAAAGTTGAAAGACAGATTATTTTATGAATAAAGAAGAAATCATCTGATCTTACAGAAATTCGGACAGAAACAAAATTTAGGAAAACCAAAGAGCTAGAAGACTAGAATTTACGTTTATCGACATTCCAATCAAGAAACGCGAGCTGATGTTTCTAGCAAATCAGTATACAGCCTCTTTTGAGATAGGTATCTGCTCGACTGAAGTAACTACTTATTAATCAAAAAATAAGTGACCTACTTAAACGATATGGTTCAGAAACGTACCATATCAAAGTTTCATTTGGCAATCCTTTTCCAATATCTTTAAAGCAGTGTAATATAAATTTAAAATCTTTGGTGTGGTTGCTGTTATAAGGTTTCTTCTATTCTGCGCTTTGTTGTGACCGATATCTTCAGAAGAAGATAAATAAGACAGTTACTCTCCTTACAGAAGATTCAGATAAAATTTCAATTTACTAAAAGAGTTGATATTTTATTTCTTCTCAGGATACTTAGGTTTCGAGTAGTCCTATCACTTCTAATACCTTCCGGACATGCTATTTACATGATTTTTTTGCATGGTCTTTGTCAAAAAGTGTTTGCTATGTTTGATGCAATATAATTAAAATAGGTACAGTTTTTTTCAAAAGCAATGCATCCCATTAAGGAAATACAATTGCATTATATGTTGAATTGTGTGTAGGTTGCAAAAACAAAAAGGTTATCTATTTTTTTGGTAGCACAACACAATGTTTCTTTTATAGAAGTTTGCTTGTCTCACACAATCCCTATGAAATACATCTGAATATATTGCTCTTGGGATATTGAGAAAATAAGAAATCTGAACAGAGTGTTGAAATTCGAAGTTTACAGAACATTTATTTTCACTCGGAAACAACACATCTTGTGAGAAGATGCAAAAAATTGCAGAAATGAAGTATTTCTTATTTTTTAATTAAAAGTTTAATAGATAGAGACAGAACATTTACATTTCTGCAATTTTCAATATAATTACGATCGCACTACAAAGTAGGTGTTAGTTTCAAACAGCTTTTAATGTTTATTTTACGGTTCATAAACGAGTAATTACAATTTACAACAAAAAAGGTTTTACTTTAATTGTATTCTTTTGTTAACAATAGCAGTGATTTTATTTATAAAAATAAAAGTCAAGTATTAAAAATCTGTCTTACGTAAGTAAGCTGAAAGATACCTGAACTGTGTACATTTTTTTGGAAAACGAAATTTTTTCTTTATCTTTATAATAATGTCCGTTCTATATTTTTAATATATGCAAAGTAGATCATTTCGATTAGTATTACACAAAGTTAACAATTGTGTAACTACCAGGAAAATGTATAATTATTATAATATTTTTTTTAAATTAGTTCTTTTTAATTATCGAGCAGGTTTATACTAATCAGATGTTCTCAAAGTACTTATCTTATTTAATTTCAAGTTGCGTTTTATATAAACACGCTAGATATAGTATAAAGTAGGTACTTCTAGTTTTACTATTTTTTATACTCATTGGTATGTTATGTGACTTCTTGAGCAGCGCCAGTAGCTTTGCAGCTGTTGGTGGTGACCCACTTTCACTTACAAGAGATACCAATCTATTACTGCGATATAACCCTAAACTTCCGTTGTTAAGAACACCAATAACATATACATACCGACAATTCATTAATTGATACAAAGATACATTTTTAATTGCCCAATTGTTTTCTTTACATTTCAATTGTGGCATCTCGACGTTATTGACCTAAAGCTTTTGTCTTTTTCTTCCCATGACACTTCCTGCAGATTTTCGTATTTTTCTTTCAAGTAAAATATCAACATCAAGAACTCTTCTTTTTTTTCTCAAGAATAACCTTTTTAATTAATAATCTACTAATAATAGCACAGTTTGTTCCTGTAAGTTTTATTCTGATTATTACGATTGTCCAATTAATTTTCCGCTATGATGGAGCGTGATATAATGATTAGGATTACATTTCCACGGTTATGTTTTTTTCCTATCTGGACAAGCTCTACATAACCATCATCATGCGAAAACAAAGTCACCGCAGCGATTTTTTAAGTAGCTCATTCGGTCAAATAACCGAGAACGTTATATAGTTATACTTTACAAGTCAAGTACGAATAATTGTAAACAATAGATGAAGAAACTTAAGAACTTGATGGCCACCTTACCAACAAGAGCTGACCATGAAGCGGACCGAAACCGAGGTCTCCATAAACGCATGCGACGACAGTATTTTATTTTTATATTCTCTGTTTAGTTACAATAATTGAGAGTCTGAAGATTAAGTGGTGCTTTATTATTATTGCAAATTATTATGGATTACAAATTTTATTTTATTTAATTGAGGTTTATTACGCTGAACATGCAAAATATGCAATAGATCTTTAAGTATTCTTTAGAAAATTTATATAAACGCTTCAACTGTTGATAAAATTTTAAAAATTAAAATTTATTTATAATTAAAAACATAAAGCTCTAGTATCAAATACTGTTATTGTATTCCAGGAACTTTTCAATTGCAGTGGATATAATCATAGGTGCACCATGTTGGTGTTAGTATCCGTTGTAAAAATTATTTATTATTTCCTCAAACTTTTCATTACGTTACCCCATTTAACTTTTACTTATTGTAATGAGACGGTGTAATTTAGAACATATTTGATACTAATTTAGTGTGTAAAATGCTAAAAGAATTGTAATAAAAAGAGTTATAAAAATGTGAAATTGGTGAAACACGAAAATGTAAAGAAATTCTAGTAGGAAAACTACTTATTTACAATGCAATGCAATATAAAGCAATAAAAACCAAAGGAGATTTGTCTGAAACGCGCTATACGTATATTATCAATCGTATATTTATAAAAACCGCCTGAAGGTACAGTACAAAAATTAAGCAGTAATTCATAATCACCATTATTTATTTGAATTTTAAAACAGGTTTTATATCCAGTTGTAATAAAATTTTAGCAAGTAATAATGCAGTTTTGTTGTTAACCTTTCAGATATGTCTTGTATCTTTAGTGGATACCATTTTTTAAATTTTTCTGTGCACCGAAGACTGTTGAAATAATCTTTATTAAAATATATTTCAACTACCTACTCATTTAGTGTGTTAAAAAAATTTCTATCTGGTAAAGAAAACATGTACCTAAAATTAATTAGGCGAAACTTAGTTAGTAGTCAGATACGAACATAGATACTAAACGCTGTCAATGCTACCATTGTAGGCAGTCAAAAGAACCAAAACGAAGAGATTCAGTTGACAGATGAAAGTACAGAACACTCAGTGCATTTTAGTCTTAAGTGTATTACACATAGTTTGAGCTCTAATATCAAGTGAGTGAAAAGCATTTTTTTCCAAAACAATTATCTAGAATAGATAATGGAATGTTCACTGAGAAAATCATCACAATAGATAAATTGGGCCAATACTGCTACTCGTACTTACAATCAGCATCTTATATCTTATAGCTTGTTCAGATAATTATGTATGAGATACCTGTTCTGAGGCCAAATGGTTATTCCCTCCATTTCGACACTGCGAGATCAACCCAATAAAAGTCAAAAATACGTCTGATTGAACAATGAAAATCTTCCTTAAAATCTACATTAAAAGTTGTATGCTTTGATTTAAAACAACGCCATTTTATTCAAGATAATCAAAAATCCTTTGATAACATAACTTCATTTTAATTTGATTTAATTTAAGGAAGTCACATTTGACCTAACCTAACTAACTTGCAATCTGCATCTAATCCAAGTTAAACCAATTAACCTAACTTAATTTAAAGCTTACTATTACTGTGTAAGATACAACTATGCACACTTCCAACAAGGTAGTGCAAGGAAAATAGAGAACAATTGAAAAGAAAAAATGATAATGAAAATTCCAGAAACGATTAGAATCGAAAAACAAAATTGACGAAATCAAAAGAATGAGAACCAGCTTTCAAAGGTATGTATTTACATGCACGATAATAAACCCTGAAAACCAGAAAATTTGTATATATGTCGGTGCCATCTTGAAGTTTTTCATCACAATATATACCACGTGGATCAGAAAACCCGAAACATTCATGTTTCTTCCTTTTGCTCTACTACCGCACTCGGTTAAAGTACAGTTATCATTTTTGATGCGACCTAAGGCGAGAGTTTCCTATGTTAATTTATCTACGAATAAAGTGCCACGCACTTTGCGCAGATTCTAAATAGATTGAGTTGCAAGGATTCGCCAACATCTCTGAAAAACCGTATGGCGGATGCATTTCTTTTGAGAATTGTAGACCAGTATCATAACACTTTTATTAATCTACTTATTTTGCGACAAGACAAAAGTAGAATAGTTAAAACCATAACATTACTTCAGCTAGAACTGTATGTCACTCGCTTCTAACCAGGTTAACAGACAAAGCTGGCAAAATGTTAAAAATAAAGATTGGCAACTGCGTGTTTTGAGAGCGATTCCACGGTCGTGCTAGATTGATTCAAACTTCCTCAGATTTAATGCAGCGTGAAGTTAGGCCCTGTGAAATGCAAAGGTTCTAATTATGGTAGCATAGTCCACATTAGCTGTCCAAAAATCCATCTAATGGGCTGTGAGTTGTGCTCACCAAAAATAGCAATCTAGAGATGAGTTGCCAGACATTCAAACAAAAGCACCTGCGGTTTCGTTTCCCATCAAACTGAAATATTTCCAATAGAAGAGTTTTCTAAGTTCTGGCGGTTAGAGCGTGTTACAACATGGACTTTGAAATTTAAAACCAATGGTTTTTCACGAAAAGCACTTGCAAAACACCAGATCGACTTGTTATCGTTAAAGGAGATTAATAACGCATTTCAAATTTTGATCGAGATGTAACAAATGTAACCGTATAAATCGAATATTATCCTAAAATCCCTCATAGACAATTAGACGATCATGGCGTTCTCAAAGTTGAAGGACGTCCCCAAAATCACAGCTTTTCAATAGATAGATAGAAGACATCCAATTATTTTATGGGCTAAGCATCACCTGTTTTGAATCATTTCTGAGGAGGGACACGTTTGCTGTTGCACCCCGATCCACAGCAGAAGCTAGCTTCCTTAAGACAGCGTTTCTGATCTGTGCTGGGTAGGGGCTTCTTTAAAATCTCCTTAACGCCCAAGTTCATCAGAATCTTTAATAGTTTCTATCTCATCGTCAGCATAGAGTAAGAGTAAAAGGCAATCTCTTCAATCCCATCACTCCTCAGGCCGGAGTGCCCTAAGGTTTGATACTCTCTCCAATTCTCTTTCTCCTTCATTACCACGATATCCCAAGATCTCAGGTTCTTCCAGTTTCAGCTCCATTCATCTCCATTCAACTCCTCAACCATCCGCGTAACCCAGTACGCAGACGATACCGACCTTTGGGTCAGTGGCCCGAATGCCTCGGTTGCGACCCGTTACCTGGCTCGGCTTAAGCACTGGTTCCAACTCTGGCAAATTAAACTCAATCCTAACAAAACCCAAGTCATCCTTTTAAAGTCAACAGTCGCAGATTCCAAGAAAAAGAAGGTTGCCTGTTCATCTTATATTTAGGTTCCACCTTTACATACACCTTTCATTGGGGTGCGGAGCTGAACAAGTGTCTCGATGCTGTTCAGGGAAGCACCTCCATTCTTTACGTGCTCCGCGAAAACTTCTGGGGCTGTCACCCGCGGACACTAATCCACACTTATAAAACGTTTGTCCGTTCACTTATTGATTATCTTTCTTCGTGTTTCTGCGCGCTCAAACCACATCAAATGAAATGTCTTCGTCAGAAAAAAAGACGGATCTGTCGGGGGATGCTTGAACTAGATCGTTTTCACACCTCGGGGGAAAGTATGCGATCAGACCGGGGTGTCCCCTATAGACGCGCAGCTTGAGTCCCTCTAAGATCGATACATTAATCGGGCCATAGATCACAATCGAGGTGTCCCACTAGATACCTCAACTATAAGTTCAAATTCCCTCTAGCTATTTACCTTGGCAACGCTAGTCATTTAATCTCAGAACTGGAATACGTTCTCGAAATCATCCCGATTGCCCTCCGATAAAACGATAAGTCCCATCCCTCTCTGTTTATCAATACAGCATCCCTTACTTAACGAATATCTTTTCTGCGTTTCTGTTAACGAACTAGCAGAGAAGCCAGCCTATTCTAGTCAAGGTTTTACTAGTGCTGCGGCTCGATAGATGTCTTTTAGCCGCATTCGGTCGGTTTGGATTCCGGGCGGTCTGGCGCAGCGACTGTCTCACCCTCATCGCTGATCCAACGACATCCATAACTGTTTGGCGACTGGCGTGGGTGTCTGCTTTGTGCCTGCCATCGTGTTGCTCGTTTTATCTTCTAAGCCCGCCTCGTGTTCCAGCATCGACATCCAACCAACCACACGATCGCATCAGCCTAAAGAAAAGTTGAGTCTTCTATAAATAGCCGGCCACCTTCGGTGGCAATTGAACAATGAACTCGCTTACTTGTGTAATATTGCGAAAAGAGTGATTTAGTGATACGTTCCATGCTTTAAGGTCAGCCAAGAACTGCCCAAGTCTGAGCCCAGCTTACAACTAAGTCTACAATCAAGTACTGGAAAGGGCGTGGTGAAAAACGAATATATTTTTCATTTGAAAACGAATAGTTTACCAATTAGTATTCCATGAAACATCAGTTGACAATCACTGGTTTAAAAACAATTTCTTCAATTTGTCACACTTGACTTAATGTTAACCTAATGAAACATTTGATTTATTGTGTTGATATTTAGAAGACTGCCATCTAACTCGAAAAGGATAAAATCAAAATCTCAAACAGAAGAAATTTAACAAAATCAAGTCTTACTTAGTCTAAGTTAGTATTTCATTTGAGTAAGTGTCAATCACTAATAAAAAACTGAATTGAGATGTGTTTCTCTGTATTCGATTTTTTGGCTTTGTACTGTTCGAGGATATAGGAGATAAGATTGCGAAACCATTTTGAGAAAATTGTCTTTGTAGTGGTAGTTCTATTCTTCTACCTTAATCATTTCTAGAGCAGAACTTTTGAAAACCGTGTCAAAGAAACCAATTACTGGAAGAAGTGAGTTACAGTTGGGCAAAACAGCTGAGAGGGACAGGAAAAAAGAATCAATTTGTTGTTGAACATTCGTTAGACCATGAAAGGTAACGATTTTATTAGTCCCTATAACTGGGTTTTAAACATTTGGCGGTAACCCTAACTGACAAGCAAATCTCATTTAAGTTTCATCTTCACTCGAAAAAAGAATGACTGGCTGAAACCAGTATTATCTTTTTAAGGCTTTCTGTAATATACGCTGGAAGCACTTTCAATAAACTGTCGAAACAACACAAACTGCCAGTAATGTAGAATCGGGAATTTTCGCATCTTCAAGGTTATTTTGGGAAGAGACAGTAGTCACTTGGATTTTGCATGATTTGTAATTTTTTATCCAATTTTACTAATCTTCTAGTTTCTGACGTTTAAATGACGAGTCTGGAATGTGACTAGCCTTTATGGAAAATCTGAGAGTTGGTTTCAGTGAGGCTATGTTGATATCAGTGTTTCCCAACGCTTTTGTCTAAAACCATCCTGATATTTCCAACCTACAATTTTTTACAGCCACATATTTTTTAAGATCGACTTAGTTTAACTCAATTGGTTTGGAAAATCCAAATCAAAAACCCAAAATGCTCGACATAAGCTCGGCGATTGCTAATTACACTATAATACAGGTGAATATTGAACGCTACGAGATTTTACTACCATTTGAAAATATATTGATAGAGAAATCTGTAGCTGGTAACTAAGAGTTTAAGAGCAACTAACCATATGCTAAATCTTGATTTCAGCTTTTTCCATCTTAAAACAAACAAAAAAGGAAACTTTTGAAGTTTATACTTAGCAATCTAAAGTCTATAATTTAATTTACTATTTCAGGAAAACTTTGATATGAATTCTCATGAAAATGTAAACATATAGGATTATAATTTGTTACTTAGGTTTAATGAAAACAAAAGATGCATAGAAATTCAAAGAAGTCCGTGGTTGTATGGTAATAAATAAATCTTTCTGTCGTGTTAAACAATGGCTTTTCTTCGTAATGAGAATATTTCATAAAATTTAGTTGTTTAGGACAAAACGCAGTTTAACTGAAAAACTTCCGTATAGTTCAATTATTTCTCAATTTAGAAGAAAAAAAATAACAAACCGTCTAAATGTCGAATGAAATATAAATTGTTAATACCTATGTGGTGCGCTACTGTTTATTTTAAGGAAACCTAAAAACAATGAAAACAAAAAAGTCTGAATTTGAAATTATTATTACTATATTACCATTAATTTCAAAACGTAGTAACATGGATAATTCACATTATATCATCGTCATCCAGTAATAAACTAATTACCCATTTTTAACGTAACTGCACTTATCGTAATAAAAATTACTCGTCTATGAATGAACGGTAATTGCATATGTAAAAGCATAGCGGTAGCTCCATTTTAGTGCTTCTGTAATTCAAATATTTTAACTACTTTTTGTTCCTTCGTTCATTTGTTTGGAATTCCACTTGACTATTTTTTATTTGAAATGTACACAATGCTCAATAAACTTAGTTTCTGTGTCAATAAATGACATAAAAATATTGCCATAATACCCATTAAAAGCGCATTAGAAGTGCTTTTCAACTTTAATTTTGTGGGAATATTTAAATATGGGAAAATGAAAGCATTGTATGTATATCTGGTGTAGTATTAGTAGTAGTAACAGTAATAGTAGTAACTGTATTAGTAGTAGTTCAAAAACAATTATTTTGTATATTAAAAAAAGTCAATTTATAACCAGAAATTAAAATGAACGCCTTTCACCACGGTAATTTCAATGCAATGTGAAGCGACCAACCTTCAGACGAAATGTCGCGCTCTTTAAAATTTTGATTTAGTCATCACTGTTTAACAATTCTTTCGCAATTGACGCTTAGATAATCTTCCTATGAACATCAATTCATTTCATTTTAAAAAATGGAATCAGTGATGAAGATTATACTACACAAAATTTCTAAAATGAAAATAGATTTGAAAGCTAATTTGAATTATTGTATTATGTTATGTTATTATCCTGTAAATCTCCAACTGAAGAAATTAAGTTTTATATAAAAAAGAAATTTTATATACAATATTAGATACTAATAAAAATATTAAATCAACTTACTGGTTTAAAAAAAAACTTAAAAAAATAAACTACACTTCACTAAAAAAATTAAATAAGATGCACTTCACCAAGTTTTATAGCGCATTTTTTAAATTTATTTCAAGTCTTCATCCCGCGCGAGCGTCCAGCAACGAGAGGGTGCAATTTTATTTATAATTTCTGCAACACTCGGTCAAGAACTGACAATCCAAGAAGTTAAGTTCCTTTTACCTAAATTAGAAGCAGCGCATGCGTTCAGGTGAATGTCTTCAGAAAAATAAATATGGTTAAGATCAATGTGCTTATTATTTATAAGATTTACAGTTAAGATTAAAAAGCTTGCGCCTGAAGTATATACAACACATTAAGCAACATTATAATGAACATTTTTGTTTCTTTTAGTTAATTTCTAACTTACTGCTGTCCTCTGTTGGAAGCGTCTTAAAGCTTAAATTTATTACCGAAGAAACCATTAATGCATTTTTGATTTTTATTTAAAAAAAAATAATAATTTATTGGACGCATCACGAAATAGAGATGGCCTAAAAAACCACATGTTTATAAAAATTCATATTTAAAATTAAGATTTCATTTTCTAGTCTCATTCTTTCCACATTTTTAAAATTTTTCTATGGAAAGCATGAAACTTAAAGCTGAGAAAAATCTAAGTGATATGGACAAACTCAATTTTATTTTCAGTAAGACTTTTAAAACTGGAAACTTCCTTAGGTACAGCCCTTACAATTCTTATAATAACTAATATCAAGCAACCTAAATAAACTAATTCTCAGCAGACTGTGGAATGAAAATAAGAATATCTGATTGTTTTTTGTTAATGCTGGTAGGTCGAACGGACAGCCGCACAAGAGCAACTAAATTTTTGAGTCAGCCAAGATTTAAAACCAACAAAAAACGTTTGATGATTCTATACTGAATAGAAATAATATTAAGTGTCTAAAAAGTGTTTCAATCCTAGGCGGCTACGAATTATACCTGTGTCTATTAAAGAAAACTCAAACGAAAACGACATGGTTGTAAAATGTCTAATAAAAATTCCATTTAGGCTCATTTTTACAACTGTTGTATCAGTCTAACTAGAGGACT
>VTPC01000711.1:42496-59788 GCA_011009095.1 Ignelater luminosus | reverse complement strand
AAGGAGAGATATCGGAATGAAATTTTCTACATGCTTATGTTATTCTAAGATGTCTTTTATCTAGTTTTGTGTTTAATATTTTTATTGGAGGTGGGAAAATGGGAAGGGAAGGGCTAGCTCATTACCATGAAGAAAGTTGTTACGCCACTGAGAGGTTAAAATTCTTTTTTATCTTTGGAATCAATAATCGATTTGGCAAAAAAGTTGCTCTTGCACTTTTTCCGTAAAATGCGCCATTTTCGAGTAAAAACCAGGATGAAATCTTTTGACAAATTTCCTGAAAGAAGTTAAGCCTACTTTGCCGGATAACATTTTCCCCTAAGAAATACCGTTTCCGAGATACAGGGTGTCAAAGTTTAATTAGAAATAAGATATCCTAAGTTAGACTGAACATTAATACAAGGTCTAACAATTAATAACATTTAGTAAAACTCTCAGTTTTGCTTCTTCTCCTTGTTTCGCATTCGTTTCAGGGTAAACTTTAGATCAGATATGTTTATATAGTAAGGTCCAGGTCTTGTCCGTACTAGGCCTCCTAAAAACCCGACCTGTGCAGGGCTTTACCTAATTTGCGCATCTTTGAAAATTATCTCTCGCAGTGGGATTTACATCTCTAAATTAATAAAGAAAACCATCAATCTTCCCACAAACGTACGTTTATTAAATGGCAACTTTTATAAATTATGCTTTACACTATTTTTAGTTTTAGTATAAAAGTTTCTTTTTTATTATTGTTGTGCATGTTTCTTATTGAACTCTTGGAATAAAATACTTGTATTTTGTCACTACATTTAAGCATTAGCAAAAATACTTTTCTTAAAGGAGGCAGAACGATATTAAAATTTAGTAGAAAGAAAAAACGTTTTACGGCCAGGGGCGGACAAAAGTCTAGCGCCGGCCCTGTAAACCACCATTTGATATTATACTGCTTTGCGGTTGTCAATTTCTAAAGCAACTTGTTATTTCTTTTTTAACTTCGGATCTTTAAAGAATTTAGTTACACAAAGTACTAATATATTTCCACTATAATACGCATGTGATACACTGCGGAAAACGACAGAAATTATTAGTTTTAGAACTACAACGTTTCTTTGTTTTCTTTGTTTTCTTTGCGTGGTTTGTGCTGTTTACTAACAGATTACAGAGTTCTCTTTATTGTGCTTTTTACAAAAGAATCCGCACGCTAGTGCTGCCATAGTTGATGTAACAAATTACCAATGAAGAAAACTACAAATCTGCTACTAACTTAAACTTATCACAGAAAAAGTACTAAAAAATATAGAAGTAAAATTATATTAAGCAACGACTACATTCAAGATTTATTTGCTTTACGCAATTAATATATTTAAGCAAAATTATTTAATGAAGATGTTTTCTAAATTACAATATACAAAGCTTCTTCTAACTGATACCAGATGTCGGTTCTATACGAACGAAAATCTAACGATTAAATTTCGAAATATTGGGTGCATGAAATTTCTTAAATGTAAAAGTTGAATTCTTGCAATTCTGCCAATGACGACTTTCAAATTTTTTTGAATACGTTATGTAACTTGAAATTTAAATTATTTTCTTATATTTTCAAGGATAAAACTTTTCATTTAGATCAAAGTGGAACGGTCACTTAGTGAGTAATTTTGGTCAGCTGTTTGACATACACGTGGAAAAGACAAATTCTTCACATGTGTACTTTATTTAAATAAATTTAATTTATAACATCAGTATCATGATACTTATAAAGATAATTACTGGTACTTGTTATATGAACTTTCTTGTTCTTTAGGGATTCCCAGATAAGGTACCCTCCAACGTATTAATAAATAGCAAATTTCCTTCTATCTACATAAAAAATGTATAAATCGAGTTGTGGTCGCTTCTATCATTAGTTTAGATGAGAAGCTTAATTTTAGAGTTGAGTTCAGAAAATTCACTGTATAGGAATTTTTCTTTTTGCGGACAAATAATAGAAATCCGTGTGAAGGTTTCTATAGAGAGAAAAAATGCTCCTTCGTGTTATAATACTTCTTAAAAGACTCAAAACTAAAAAAACAATGAAATATACTGTCAAATTTGTTTTGCTTATTTAACACTGAGTAACTATAATTCCAAAATCTTCTTTTCTGCCTTTGGAGGGAAGTTTGGGAGTATACAATACTCTATAGAGCGGATTAACAAACTAATTTTCTTTAAAGCTTTGAAGTAAAGTACTTTTGCTATACATTAAAGTATTCTGTTGTTCTTTCGCTACTTTTTACTGGGAAAGCTATTTTGAAGTTCCAGTAATTATGACCCCATTATAAGATTTTAAATTAGTCTTTGAAATATCAAAGTTATTTCTGGGGATCTTATAATCTTGACGTTGGTACTTTGTAGTTTCTGCAAATTCAGTGTGTACTTACGCACTTGTATGCGTTAATCTAAAGGTGGTCAAGTCAAGTTAGTATTTGGAGTGAACCTGTGGTTATGATTATTACTATAAAGTGAGATTTATTATTAGGTTCTACCCTTAACAAATAAATCAATGATAGGGAAACATTGGCGTTCCGCCTAAGCAATACTAACAAAATTCTTCTTTTTAGTTGTTTATTTTATGTTATAAATACAAGCGTTAATTAAGTTAATTAATAACTTCTTAGAATCGTTTTGTACTGACAATCAGTTCTGAAAAGCCATTTTCATCTATGCAAATAATAAAGATTCTAAAGTACTGGAAGAGCAATGTGGATGACAATGGACACTATCACTTGCAAATACCATTTTTCATAGTTTCTACTTTAAACAGTACTCAGTGCATATTTCGCTAGAATTCCAATTTTAATTTGAGGTGTTAATTGAGCTACTGCCACACTCTGTTGCAATATTTTGTCGCAACGTTTCGGAAGTTGACATCAAATACATCTTTTTTCTTCATATACGCATAGGGTGTCCCAATGGTCTGTGCTCGGACGATAGTTTCATTATTTGTTCTAATCTTTAAAAATGATTATTAAAATTGTAAAACACAATTTCTTTTATATAGAGTGATCAAAAAACGAGAAACACAGTTTTATTCAATTTTTCTTGATGGGACACCCTACATATTTTAATATGGTCTTATTTCATATTCATTGCTGATTTCAACAATACCGCATTAGGTGAGTCTACATCTAACAGTTTCGGCGTCATTTTGTTGTTTACTGTGAAATGCTATGAAACTTCTTAAATGGCCTTGGTATAATTAAAGGATGTTTGTAAAACTAAACATTTTGTCTTTAGAAATGCTTACTGGGATTTTAACTATAACTTCTTTCTACAGCTTTCTACTAATCATAGTAGCATAAGCTGTATAGGGTCGATACATGTCGGCTTTGGCGCTACTTAATTACCCATTTGTTGCAAAATGTAGTCACAGTTCTCAATCAGCTTTGGTATTATTAAAGAAGCTTTTGTTTTTATAACTTTGAAAAGATAAAGTTGAATCTGTGAATGCTAATCAAATTTTAAATATTTGTCTTACTGATACAGTGTGATCAAGAAATCAGAGTATAAGTTCATTAAACTTTCAAATCAAACAACCTGTTATCTCTTATTTTTGATGCCATGTACAACGAATGATTTTCTTGTTTACGACTATGAAGTTCAAATTAATTCTGTACGGTATTTCTTGGGATTAGTTGCAAGCAATATACGAGCAGCATACACAAGAGAATGGCTAGCTCTTGGTGAGTATTCATAGGTATCAAAGACTCATTTATGTCTTTGCAAGTTTGCAAAACTGAACAACAAGATATTTGATTTTACCTCCTTAAATCTGTGAAATTACAAACCTTCTTAGTCATACAAGGGCCGGTTGAGAAGTTTGGTAACATTTCATCACAAATAACTGAATAGCGCCTAAACTTTTTTGTGTAAACCTACATAATGTTGTTGAAATTATCAATGAATGTGGAATAACAGAATATTAATATACAAGGTGTCTCATTTGAGAAATTGAATAAAATTACTGTTCTCGTTTCTTAATCAACTTGTATAAAAGAGATATTGTAGTTAAAATTGTAATAAACATTTCTAAAAATTGAAAATCGAAGTTTATCACTGCAAGGCTTTTAAAATCAAATATTTATCAATTATACCATGGTGGCTCGTTATATGTACCGATGTCTCACAAAAGGAAATTGAATAATGCTGGAACTGTTTGGGTTTAGGTCTTCATAAAGCTATTTCGTTGTGATTGGAGAAGAACTAAGAAAATAAAAAATATACAGATGTCCCATTTAATTTGTGCAACTCGTCTTAGTAATAGTTTTTGATATTCCTATAAACAACACTATTCTCCAACCACAGGGCGTTAGGACATCCTGTATAAGAAATGTCGGATTTGACGTTCTTTTAATGCAATAATGAAATTTAATTTTTATAAATTGTTTAAAAGGAGATGTTAATTCAATTGAATTCTTATTCAAACTTAAAGATATCAAAATTGATTAAGCTAAATCTAGAGATAAAGTAGAGAATAAAGCAAAATGAAATTACCTACATAAATTATTGCAGTTTATAGATTAGTCACTTTTCATTTTTGTTTTAAAACTTTAATGCAAACTTATCTATTGTTTTAAAATTATTTTCCAATTTTAATTAAAATTCTTCTAAGAAAATTTCAAACCCAGCATTGAAAAAGAGACGCGTGTAGAGGTTTGGTACGTTATAATTGATCAGAGGTTTAAGAAGTCGAAACATGGAAAATTTATAGTTAAACTTGAAATTAAAAAATATGAGTTTTACAGAAAACGTAGCGTCGATTGTAAATTACCATTTAAAGTTAGAGTGACGATGTTTTCTTGCAAGTATGTGCTAAATTTTTTTTAAACAATAACATATGGTGATGCAAATAGATAATTTTTGATAAATTCTGTAACTAAAATTTTGCAATTAAATAAGAATTTGCCTACAGTGAGCCCAGACAAAATTTTATTATCTTGTTGTTGATACAGGGTGTCTCTGAAATAAACAGAAGCATTGATACATTATGGATATTTCCGATGTCTTATTGCTAGGTCCTACAACACTGTTTCCTAGATACAGAGTGTCAAAGTTTCATTTGTAATTTCTTGTTTTCTTTATTCTGGAAACTTTGTAGTAAGGATGCACCATTTTTAAAAAGGTTTGATACTTCATTACGTTTTTTATTAGAAAATTACAATATTTTTGTCTCTTTGTTTGTAGATTTTAATATGTTTAACATTTTATCAGAATTTCTTATTTGTCTCAATTTGTGTTCCTACAGTGCTTTTAAAAGGCAATTTCCTCCATTTATTATTATTTATTAAAGCTAAAAACATTGTTCACAATAATTACTTAATAATCTAATACTATTTATGTACTTATTTTCCAAATATTGCGAGTTTGAAACCTACGATTTAGTGAAATTACGATATATTACTATTTTATTATAGTTAGTAAGTAATACTAATATCAGTTTACTAAAGTCTATTCTAATACATCTCTCCTCATTATTATACATACTAAATGTTCTACTGATTCTAACGTTACCTTAATACCTTTTTTGACAGGATTAAATTAATACCGAAACACTGATTTAAATAAATGGAAGCAATCTTTCTTTTTTAAATTTATATTATGCATTTACAGAAGAATATTTATAAGTTGGATGTCTCTGTATTGTCTAGTCAATAATTGGCTTGCTGTATACACAAGGTAATTTACTGTAGAGGATGTTTTCTTAAATGGAACATCTTGTATATACTTATATCATCATTTTCTATTTCTTACTAGTTACTTACTGATTTTGGAAAAATACAGGTATATTGCTTTAGAGCTAACAGTTCCAGTGCCTATTTAATTATTTGCTTCAAAACTGCATCAAACTTTTCAATCGCTCCTGGTATAATTAAGATGAACACACAAAAGAAAATAAAAGACCAAACAGACCAATTCTAATAATGAAATTACTAAATTTGGGTAGAATTGGATACTTTAATATTAAAGCAGTATGATAAGAAATAAAATGGTTCTGGAAGTGGTAAAGTGTGCAAAGTTGATGATGGGTTAAATTATGATATTCTAAATAAATCAGTATTGCCTTTAGTCATGATTACGGTAGCATTAAAATATGGAAATTTCTCAAATTTGGTCATACCAAAAGATTACACATTATACTTTAAAAACTAGGAATTAGTTTACATATTACGAACAACTTTTTAAAAATACCCTGTATATGATTTTTACGAGATAGCCTTGAACTTATTAAACGAGTGGTGTAATTTACGATTTTCACTGACTTAATGTTTAAACGCCTTTTGTGAACTATTATAGAAATTAATATTAAACCGAAGTAGCTAGATACAAACCAGGACAAATAAAAATCAACCTTTTACTAACACGTTATTATACCGTTGCCAACATCTAAACGTGTAAATGATAGACAAGTAGGTCACGATTTTGTAATTTTTATTCTCTCACTGTTAATATCTGAATTTAACAATTCAAGTTCGACATTTAAAATTTAATTAAAATAAACTTTTACAACTAAAAGTAATTTTTAAATAATAATCACAATCGAATGATAAATTGATAATAGTAAATACGCTAAATTTTAATCCTGTAAAAATAAGTAATTTTTACTTTCGAAATTTAATTTCAAAACTAATAATTACCAGGGTTTACAAAAGATGCCAATTATTTTTGTTTATTTGGAATAAAAATGAGAGCGAGACGAAACATGGCAACGTTGGAAAAAATAAGACTTTCAATAATCTATCCATGTACTTTTGTTATTGTTTATTATAATACTTTAATGTTAAATTTGTTGGGAAGCTATTGTTAATTACATTCACACAAGTGTTTATTCTTTCTCTAAATTAAACTCACACATTACATATATCACTAGTTGTTGCTTCACTAAAAACTTAATTAATTATCAAAAGTAAAGTCAGTCTCATCTAAAGAACTTTCTGTTTTTAAGGTAATTAAAACTAACAATAATATTTTACTTTGGGGCATCTTTTTGTACCAAGACTAGTTTCTCCAATAATATCCCTAATTACAATAGCCCTGTATGGAGAATTATTGCAGACACATTAATCTTGTATTGTCTTCTTTTCCTTCTGCTTAAAATAATCTCTTCTTAATCCTTTATTTATTTGTCCTCCAATTTTCGTTCGTATCCACACAGGCGGAATATTCGCGAAGAAGTGCTGAAAAAATAAAACAATCGGAAAATATTGAATTCGAAACTAACAAAGGAATTAATTTCAAAATGGTTTTAGTTTTGTTAAGTATTCTTTATAAAAATATGTTGATGAGATGCTCTTTTAAATTATTGTGAAATGTTATTACTCAATAGTCATTTAATAAATTGCAAATAATGAAAAGAATGTATATAAAGTATAAATATAATAAACATAAAAAATTTAATTTATTCACATTCAACGAGTTTATACAAAGTGTTCTAGAGAACGTGAAACATGGATGTTTCATAATGACGTGTTGTTACTCAGCGGAAAGTGGCTGTTCCGTCCGTCTAGAGACTCTCTGTATATGAGGGCCTTATTTCAGCATTTCATGTAGGGCCCAAGCTCATATGATTTCATTTAAATGAATCCATTCTGAATAACCAATGCTTAATATTATTATCAATTCTGCTAACGTGCCCAAATACCTTGGATGTTTCTTGCATGTTTTTGTTACCGACAAGTAGAACTAACGGGTTAGTTTGTTTTGCTTAGTACCATATTTCTATAGCCTCTCTTTAGATTAGTTTCTGGTTTAAATTGTCCTACATTGACCAACATTCAACTGGAAATCTTCTGGCGAATTTAAGCAGTTGAGGAGCCCTAAGCGTAAAGGAAATCTATAGCCCCATACGGTAAGTATTAAAAGTATTTAAAAAATGGTCTTAATATTCGAAAAATCCAATTGCAGGGTTCTAAATATCTCAAATGATAAATTAACACCTTTTTCGATATGCTTTTATTTTAAATTTGTAAAACCACATTGTTTCAAATTATAATTGCCCAATTTGTTTAACCACCCATTTTTGCAAATTCTACATTAGTTTCCCCTAAATATTCATATTTACCATTAAGCAAAATGGGAAATATTTGAATAAATCCGACAAAATGGCCAGTTTGTCTTCAAGCTTTGATTTGGGTCTATTCGAGCCTTACTTTTGACGCGAGTTTGTTGGTCTATGTTTAAGCAAACTCCTTGGGCCCTTTATGGCTGATCAAGGTTTTTGGTCTGCCAAAGTTTTTTTATTAAAAATTACATTTTTTAAAATCAATATTTTTTCTTTTAGTATCAAGGGCAATCCAATATCCTCTATAACTGTCGTTAATCTTGCAAACTTTAAATATTAATGCAAGTAACAATAATCGATAGTAAAATACTACGAATAAAAGATCGTTCGCTGCTATATTTAGAGGAACTATGTATTTAGGTTTTATATTTGAAAAATTCTGCAATCTTCAAATTCATCTAAAGTATTTTGTCTTGGCTCAAAATAAAGTCCAGTTAATTCAATTGGTTTTCAAAGTTCAATCTAATCTTTCAGATTCTGCTAATAAGATGGTATATCTGACTTTTAGGCCGCATCACTTCTACCCAACCGACGTCCGTTGGGTAGGGCTTGATCGATTCAAGATGTTCCGGCCCGTATAAAGTATAAAGTAGGTAACAAAAATATTTCCGATTTTGTATACACAACCTATTTCTGTAATTTTTGTGTAACTCGTAAAGTCGTCAAAAATATTGTTGGAAGGTCGTTTTTGCTATCACCTTTTGTTTCTGCACATTCCGAAAAGTAGCACCATACTCTTACAGGCGGTTATCTATTGGAAAGTATCATTTTGGATTCTACAAAGTTGATACCATTTGCTCTAGTAGTTTCGACTTTTGATTGTGTGTATTAATACATGGTTAACGTTTTCAAAATTCTAGCTTTCTAGCAGCTCGCAATTATCCACATGTTACGTTTATAGCTTCTTTTGTTTGTTTGAAACAAGACCCTTGATGATCCAGTTTAGCCAATATTCCAATGCACCAATGATAAATAGAACCGTTTCTGTATATCTACAAGTACCCATTAGGTTTGTATAAAAATCGAAACGGAATGGAAACAAATCTGTTACTGCAAGAAATCTAGTCTAACAATGCGTTATAAATTTAATTGTGTTACAGAAAAGATAAAATGGAAACCAGAATGACAAATTCACAACCTAATAACAAAGCATTTTGAGGTATATCTATCTTTTGCATTGGTCACAATAATAACCATATGGTATACAGTACGAAGTATTTTATATACCATTTAAACTTATAGAGACAACTCGGCGGCGTATTATACGAAAGCAAGTTACATTATGTATGATGAATGTTAACGGAACAAAGGGCGAAGAGAAAGTTTAATGTGACCTTAAAGTATTAATTTCTATAAGCGAGTAACGTTTCATTTCCGATTTCTCTTTGGCAAATCATTCGATTTAATATAATTACCTGTATGTTAAGGAAAGTTAAGATTACTGTTTAAAGGAAGTTTAAATGAAACTGTTTTTATATAGAAAATCTTTCTTATAATACGGCTGAAAGTACACATTGTCATAACGCATTATAAATTGCTAATTTTTTCTTATATTTAAACACTCACTGCTTAGAGCAATACATGAGGAAGAAAGTAAGTATTTCTCTTAATTTCTGAAACATGTGGTTGATATTGGAATGAATACAGTGACATACGCAATAAAGTTATTCTTGTATATCAGTCCTTCTCATATATAAGTGACGTGGTTCTTCTGATTTTGATATCTTCATTTATTTACGAGATATCAAGAGTGGGTCGTTTTAAAACGAATACACTGTAAAAATATAAAAATAAACGACCGAATAGGATTAACAAATTTGCAAGCAACTAGAAAAGAACATTGAATAAAATAATACAAGAGAAAACTTTAAAAAAATAGCTGAAAGCGTGAACAGTGGGTTATAAAAACGTCCTTCAGGAAAAATAGTTTTGTTTTTGAGTCGCATACTAGGACACTATGAAAAACTACAGCAGAAAAGAAGAGATCTGCATTAATCCTGAAAATAATAAAAACTTTATCTGACGAACCTATTTATATATTGTCAAAACAGAACTTATCTTCTGTTTCCATCTCGAGTCAAATCAGTCCAGATGATTGTTGATGAGAGTTACATTGAAAGGTCCTTTGTTTCTTTTTATTTTTTTTTAATTTTATAGATGAAAATATCGCGATCAAAATTTTCAATATTTTGTATGTTGTTCTTCAATCTTCAAAGAGGATCAATTTGCTATGGTCATCATTTTATTCAATGTCTGTTTACTGCGGGGGCAGTGGTTTTTATAAAATTGTTTCAGTCAGAATTGGGACGGAGAATTGTCAAGTTTGGTATAGAAAGACAAAAGAAGGAAAAAACATCTAGTTCTTGATCCTGTGTTCCTAGCAGCCATGTAACTTGTTGCTACATTAGGCTACTTTATCCATATCAATATTGTATACCATCCGAACACTTCGTTAGTGAGATGTCTAGATAGAATTTTTATTCTTTCTGAGTTACAGGACCTGAAAGCAAATAGGTCAGAGGTAATAATTAGATTAGATTAGACAGACGATAATTTTTAAGAAGATATAGATACCTATGCAACGAGAGCTTAGGATAATTTCTAGAATATTGAGTCTACCTCCGTGGTTCTGCTTTAGTTACTGTCACTAGCTCGCATACCTCCGAGAAATAGAAGCGTCACAATTAAAACCTATATTGTTTTCCTCTTTATCCGAAGCTGTTTCAAGAGTTGGGACTGGTACTCATTCAAAAAAAAAACTAAGAAACTCAACTCAGGATGCGGGAAAAGCCAAACACTATTAGAACTTAAAGTCTTCTTCTTTAAAATGTGTTTTAGAAACGACTACCAAGCTGGTGTTGTTCTCAAACTATATAGTTCCCCAGGGTAAACGAATGTTTGTGCAATTACTTGTACGGACATTTGCTGATTCTTAGATCATTTTCAATTCGCAGGTCATTACAAGAGGAAAGCTTAAAAGAGCAACAGCAAGGAAATTGTACTATAAAGGCTTTCCAATTTGATCTGAGAGACCATAATAGGTATCTTGTTAGTGATTACATTGAGACAAATTAGCATTCAATCTAAGAGAGAGAAAGCCTGCGAGAGGTAGCTAGATAGGATTAACAGTAACTTTTGTACTAGAAATTTGCATTGTTTACAAGTAAGTTTGGATTTAGACGGACTCGGTGTGATAAATATTACGACGTGAAGTCTATAATGCATAACAGATTTGAAGGCATTCTCGTTTGATTAACAGCCTAGATATCGTACATAAGGCAAAGCAAAGGTATTGGATTTGTAGAACTACATAGAAATACAGAGTAAACTTAGTAAATTCTAAAGCTATACAACTCTTATCTGTTTTTCGTTGAACTGCTTATGTGCGGAACGTGGAAGGATTTCAGTCTCATAAACTAGATTTATACAGAGAGAAGAGTTTGGTCACAAGGTTGAATTTTGTGTAGCAGAACGTTGTACCTTGCTCTATAGAATATAGTGCTTTCACCTTCTCTGCATTAGATTAGTTACAAGGCTTGTTGGAAAAATTTCTGCAATCGGGTACTTTTGGTGGTATCAGCGTTGTGCCATTGTCAAATTCGAAAAATTTGTCACTTCTAACCTATAATTTAGTTCATAGTTTGTACCCAAGCTAACCAGTTCTGTTTACATAGCGCTTTGAAAGAAGTAATTTTGTCAAAAACTGGAACTCTCGCGTGAACATTTTCAAGCAATGATTTTTTACGATTTTCGAAGCAACTCAACATCCAAACAATGCATCAAACGGCTTAATGAGGCTTTTGGCGAGGAAGCTCCATCATTGCAATTGTTTATATCTAATTGGTTTGCCAAGCGTAGACGTTCTTTTCTCAGTGATGAATTTTGTGAAGGTCGTCCATCCACGTCTGTTGTTGCCACTAACGTTGATGCTGTGCGTGAAACGATTGAGCGAGATCGGCACGTGACATACCGTGAAATACGGGTTACCTTTGACGTTGGCATAAAAACAGTACACACGATTTTACACGATCATTGAAACATACGGAAGCTTTGTAGTCGCTGGATTCCACATAATTTGAGAAGAACCATGTGAATTGGTGAAGAATTGTTACTGGTGAGGAAAGCCGGAAACTAAACAATAATCTACTGTTTGAATGTTTCGAGGTAAGTCGAAACCCGCAAAAGTTGTTTGTTCGTTTCTTCCATATTTCTGGACATGTGGCAACATAGCTTTAGAGAATCGAAGAACTGTAAACATTGGTTGGTACACAACAATTTGTTTTCCGGAAGTCATCATCAATAATCCAAACCAGCGCATCCTTCTTCACCATGACAATTCAAGTGTCCACACAGCTTCACAAACTGTCGACTTTTGAAAAAGTGAAATTGATGTCACAATGTCCGTATTTTCCCAATCTAGCACCAAATGATTTCTTTCTGTTCCCGACAATTAAAAACAGGATCTGTAGTGAGCGTTCTTCTTTGCCTGAAGCAGACGGTAAGGCATTTAAGCAACTGGTTTTTGAGGTTTTTTGAAAAACAATAAAATCATTTACAAAATTGCATCTGCGTTTTTCTTAACCATTTGCAAAAATTTCTTCAGCAAGCCTCGTATTAATTTGCATCGATGGATTGATCTATGAGGTGAAAATTGTTTTTATCAAAACGGATAAAATAAAAATTATTTGGTAAGTTTGATTATAAAACGTTTAAAAGAATTCATTCAATGAATTAACTAGAAAGTATCTAAAAATCAATTATTGTTATTTTAACTGAACATAAAAAAAATTTGTCAATCAAATACTCTTTCAACCATTTTGAAATCAAGTTATAAAATTACTTGGATGCCGTGAGCCCAATATCCAGTCGAGTGGTCTACTTTTCCTAATGTATTCACAGCATACTTAGCAAATGTAGCGGCATCAGGAACAAAGATTGAAGTTTCTTGCAGTCTGTTACTAAACTCATTCATTTTAGTATTTAAGAAAAATGGAGTGATATGCTGTACTGTTAAACCATATCTCGAATATTCATGTCGTAATGCCTCTGTGAAGTGCTTTACGTAGACCTGAAAATAAAGTAATTACCCAATTAGTTTCATGACAAAAATGTTGGCATCTATTACGAATTATCATAACATGCAATTATTGTTTAAAGAGTAGGTTATGGTCAATGTATAATTTTCGAAGAAAGTAGTTACGTAAGAATGAGTACAAAATAGTTTATACTATAAACATGGGGAACAATAATTATATAATTTGTATAATTCAAGAATTATTATTTAATCAAAGAACCCACATTCTTGCGTAATACTCTTACAAGGTGAATGTCAAGGCTAACGGCCGATGTAACAGACACAAACACTCACTGTTATGCTGCAGTAACGTTATCTACTTACACAAGAGAAATTTTCTCGAATAATTAGCTTACTTTGCTTGCGGCGTAGACGTTCATTAGCGGAAGTGGCTGACATTCAGCACCAGATGAAACGTTTACGATTGCACCTCGTCTGCGCTCTCTCATTCCTTGTATTACGAGACGTGTCATCAACGTTACTGCGCCGACATTGATAGTTATTATATCCCACAACTCTTTTTCAGGAACTTCTCCCACATACATCGGATAGCTGTACTGCTTACCAACGTTATTGACTGAAACATACAAAGGGACAGCCAAATACAGGGAAATTAAGAAAAAAGTGCAATGTTTAAAGGAAAGCAAGCCCTTTTTTGCAAGCGTCTCTAATTGATACCTAGAATTCCGATTGGGGGTCCTTCTTCCAACCCTTTTTTTATCGTTTGGACAGCTTCAGGACCAGTAGAAAAATCCGCTGGGATAATTTTGGTTTTTACAGCATACTCTTTTTCTAAAACAGGGCTCCATTATGTACGTATTAGTAACAATTATCAAAAAATCTCACCTAGTTCTTTGGCTGTAGATATTAATTTTTCTTCTGTTCTACTGACCAAAACAAGATTCATACCTCGCTTGGCTAATTCTTCTGCGTAGGCCTTGCCAATTCCATCAGTGCAACCAGTAATTACTGAAAACGTGAGAATAGTATTGAATTAGTTAAATACTTAAGTTAAAAGAAGAATGAATAAAAGATAAATTATAATTAAGTATTATATCATAATACTATAAATTTATTATGAGTGTTAATTAACTCCAGATATAAATATTGTTATGGTACTTTATACCATAAATTGCCTAATGTTTATTGAAAGTGATGTTAAAAGTTTGTCAATACCGACAGAGTTACTTAATTAGACCATGCTTTCTGTCTTTCTCAATCTGTAACGCATTAAGTGCGTTATTATTATTTTATTTTAGTTCTTATTAGTTATTGGTCAAAACAGATGCTCTAAGGTGAACTCGAGCAATTACAAACTGCAGCACGGCTCAGACAAAAATCACTCCACAGCCAGTCCAAGTTCTTGTGTAGTGGCTAAGGGCCTGCACCGTGTAAACATTCTTCGACGACTTTTACTGTTAGATCATGCACTCTCTTGTTGGCTGCGCTTAACCACTGGACAAAGAAAAAACAATTCAAATAAAAATCTAAATCCTTGCCTTAATGCGATTATGATAACAATAAAACTTATTTAAATGCTTTAGAAACCATCCGCAATTTTGGCAAAACAGAGAAGAAGAATCAAAAGCAGGTTATGACTCGTTTCGTAATTCTGAATCAAAAAAATACTGAAGGAACGAAGAATCTTACCTGGTAAAAAAAGAACACTGAAAAGTGAAACACTAAGACAGGAGTGCAAAAGTAAATCTTGATGGAGGATATTTAGATCAGATGAGCTAATCTACAGGTATCTCTCGATACATAACTGTGTGGTCTTTTGTCCCGATTCAGTGAAATTCGATACCGAGGGGAATGACCTGTCCCAATAGCTTTGCTTCACAAGAAAGATATTCCAAGCTTGGTAAAAACTATAGTTTCGATCTCAGGACTCATAGAAATGTCAATCTATTCGAACTAATGCGTGAGGGATTGCTGATACTAAGCTCGATCTCAAACAACAACAGCTAATAAATACCATACCAGTTAAACTAATCAGCTTTAAATCGCTTGGGAAAACTCATCCGAAGAAGGTGATGATGTCTCCATCTTGAGACTTGTGGAAGTGGAAAGACATCAAGATGAACTTCTAATTACTACCACTAGAAGAGTTCTACATCATTGTAAGACGATATGTAGTAAAAAATTACATCGATATTGCCCCAATCGAAGGAACCTGGATTCTCAGGAGGCTGATTAACGGAGTCTGGACAGTTAAAGAATGGGATCTGTACGTGACACCTGAAATGAAACTGAGAACATTCATTTTTCATAATTACACAATTTTGTTTTAGGGATTTAATGTATCACGTTAAAAGTCACTAGCCTTGAATCTGCCTACCTCCTCTAAGAAGATAACCCACCACAGGAGGTAATGTCAATGGTGAAGGTATATACAATCAATAATTTTTGTTTTATTTCATGTTGTGACTCAAACGGTCATTATGTGCTATGGAACAGTAATCTAAAACCGATTTAACTATAAAGGAGAGTTTTATCAATATTAAACTAGGCTGTTTCCTAATATTTCAGCTCTTTTTCTTCAACTAACAGTTAGTTAGTGTGTATTAGTATAAATCTTCTTTATTTAATCATAAACATTGTGGAAGAATTGATATTTCCGTTCTAAAAATGAGAACACTTACCGAAATCTTTAAAAATATATATTACTCATAGAAACAGAAGTAGGAACGTCGATGTTGACTAAGGGAAAAACAAGAAGGCTGCTTAACTGGGCAAAAAGAAGAGGTAACTGTTGTCGAGTATACGGTAAAGTCTTGAAAATACTGAAAAGGTTCATTTAGGGGAAATACTGAGGGGAACTAAAGAGCAAGTTGCGTTTTCCTATCAAAAAAGACTTAATTGAGATTTATTCTTGGAAGGAATGAAACAAAACAGAGATTTGGGGAATTAAATTGCATTTGGACTACACAGATGATTCCACATCAGATTTTGGAGATGGTGTGGGCATGTAAAATAAACAACTGTACTAGAATGTTTTCACAAACGTTCAGAGTAATAAAAATGTAAATCTTTTGCAATAGAGAAAAGTTCACCCCAAATTATTGAATTAGGACTAGTCTGCAAGATTGTTTACAGCTCTGCAAAAATTTTGAGTTAGGGTCGATTTAATGAGCAAAGAATATTTCTTGAAAAAACGAGGAAGGTATTTCAAATACTTTTTTTAGAAAGAAAAAATTTCTAAGAAATAAGATTTTATGAAAACAGGCTAGAAATGGAAAAATAAAAATGAACATAAGGAAATGAACATTGCAATCTCAAAGAAATATCCTACATCTTGTCTCTACTAACTGAGGGAAAATTAAATTCGAAACAAGAATGTAATAATTTTGACTCCGCTAGTTTAAAGTTGAAAGCGAAAGTAATGGTAGAAGCTCAATTTATTATACAAAAGTCGATTAACTGAGACGCTGCTTTATCCAAAACAATCAAATTTTATCCTCGCTCTGTTAAACATTTTTAATAATAACGATGTGGATAACGAAACTATAACCTTATTCGCGTAAGATGTGGTCTACCTTATCTGATTTAAATATTCGCTTTTCACAGCAACGTACAGTGCCAAGTAACTTAGCTGACCCTAACTCGATCGGAAATTATTTTAGCTCCTTTGTTCAATCTTCAACTTCCAACTGCGATACACAAATACAGTATTATCAAAATATTCGGCACTTCAGCAACCAAACTTTTGATTTCTCTCTTACCTCAATAGAAGAGGTGCATGAAACTCTGTTTAGTCTTAAATCTAACGCTCTTGGTTCAGATAACATTACGCTCATAATGCTAAAATATTGTAGTCCTTTTAATAATAATAAATATATTACTCACATCATTAATTGTTGCATTGAGTTCTGTTACTTTCCGTCGGCGCGGAAGGAGGCCATTGGTCTTCCACTACCTAAAGTTTCTAATCCAAGTAGTTACTCTGACTTAAGAATAATTAGCATTTTACCGTGGATCTCTAAAATTTTTGAAAAGATACTATATAAACAAATGTATGCCTTTTCTAACAACAACAATATACTATCCGTATGTCAATCCGGTTTTAGGAAGGGTCTTAGTACTGCTAGTTCTCTCGCCACTGTCACGGATGATATTATAAGCGCAACTGATAGGCACATGA